>APFE031621095.1:0-29748 GCA_000404065.3 Pinus taeda
ATATTATAATAATAATAATAATATTAAATTTATTAATATAAGTTGGGCTGGGTCCTAGGGTCAAAAATAGACGTTATGTAGCCGTTGGAGTCTCTGCTCAGACTAAGGGTATAGCTTCAGGCTCAGTAAATATTTATACAAAAATTAAAAAATTGCTTTGCATAATTTCTAATATATGTTAGGATCATAGAAACTTTGTAATTAGGGTCTGTCAACCCTCTGTTGTATCTGGTATATATATGTCCTGTGATAAAATTGGAAGATCTCTTCCTCCCTTTATTCTTGAATCAACCATTCACCCCTAGGAATCCACCTTAGGTATGAGGGAAATAAAGGTGGTATTGATGGCCTCATACATACACCCAGTAATCTTGCATTCCTCTATGACCTTGAGTAGATCCAAACCTAAAGTGTCAAAAAAGGCTAGGTGGAATTCCACAGACCATCCATCAGGGCCAGGGCTTTTATCCTTCTTGAACCATTTAAGGGTGATCTCCATTATAGGCTTGGTGAGATCTTTAGATATATCTGAGTCAACAAACTGAGGGAAGTGACCAGCAATGAGAATGATTTCAGCAAGCAAGGTCCCTGGGGGAGCCTTGAAGAGCTACTGAAAATCTGAATTTCCCATATGTGCCAGTTGATGAAATGTTTGAGCATATTGTCCATGATCAGTAGGAATTTTCCAAATGGTGTTACATACCTGCCTTCCTTTGGCATAATTGTGGAAGAATTTAGTATTTTCATCCTGTGCCTTTAGCGAGATGGCTCTACTTCTAAGTCTCCAAGTCTCCTCACATTCCTGTAGGATCTTAGACCTATGTGCCTCCGGCCTAATGAGGGTATCTTTTGCTTCAACAGAGATGAAACCCCGACCTTGGTCATCTATCAGATCAACAAGATGGTGTTTAATACCACAGAGAGTCTGGTCATCTCTGAATCATTTTGCTTTGGCCCACTAAATGGAGATACTTTTAAGTTCCATGAGATTTCGACAAAAACCTTCAACCAGATTGCACCCTTGTGCAGGAGGATGGTCTATCCAAAACTCAGTAACTAATTTGTTATATTCAGGGTCCTGTAACCAGGTCGACTTGAACTTGTAGGGTACTTTGGGCTTTTGGGATGGACCAGCCAGTTCCAGATAGATGAGGGAGTGGTCAGAGATCCCCCCAAATCCAACCCATTGACGACAATTAGTAAGGGTGCCAAGAAAGTCCTCTTTGATGAGAAATCGGTCCAATCTCCTACCCAGATCCGCATCACCAATCCTCCTATTATGCCATGTCAATTCCTTTTTGTTAATAGGGATGTTAATCAAGTGGTGATGTTCCATGTGATCTAATAGAGGATCCATCTGTGAATGATGTCCGTGGGATTCCTCACGACCAATCATGAAATTGAGGTCACCTCCCAAAATTAGATTATTAGAATTCACGAGGGAGAGTTGCAAGAGATGGTTCCAGAAATCCACCCTATTGTGATTTGGTGCATAGGCATTGACAATATGAAAGTTCCTGCCCAACTCCAAGGAGAAGATTTCCATTCCTAGGAAACTAGGTCCTACTTGAACATAAATAGGGTTGATGAACCGAGAGTTAATGCCCAATGCAATACCCCCAGATCTCCCATTGACATCTAAGGCATGAAAGCACCAGCCAGGCAGCATAGAGTGTAGAATCTGGGTAACAAGCTTAGCCTTCCCTAGGGTTTCTTATAAAAATATAATGTCGGATGGCTCTGTATCCAGAAGCCTCTTAAGAGCTAGTTTTTTGGCAGGGCTAGCTAACCCTCTACAGTTGAAGGACAACCACTTCATGGATGGTCAGGAATGAGGGTGTTCTTTGTTCTAAGAACCCTGTCAATAGTGGATTGTCTACCCAGGGCGACATCAAGCCCGACAAATAAGATTGCTCTTGAAATCCTAGAAGGGCTCCCTCGGGAGAATTTGGTCTCAGCAGGGAGGGAAGAGAGACCTAATTCAGTAGGATTAGGAGGGATGGATACCCAAGAGCATGATTATATGAGTGCGAATGAGAAGTGGTGGAGGGCTCAGGTAAGGTGATGGGGCTAGCTCCAGCAATAGAGGGAGGGGCAGTGGAGAATATTGATGAAGGAAGAACGAGAGGACATGTGAGAGGGGATGTGGACAAACAAGGAATGGATGAAAATGCAACATGTATTTGTTGTACAGTTCATGCAAAAGAAACAAAAGAGTAGAGGGGAGGAAGTGTACTCGTGGAGAGAGCAGCTGCAGTAGAAATCTGAGATCTCATTATGGGCGGGGATGTAGGTTGTAGAGAGACTGAGAAAGTTGGTAGAGAAGCATCCCCATCCATAGTCGTCAAACTGGAAGAGCGAGATGGTTGTTCTTCCACCTGAGGATCTTTTGTATGTGGATGCTTAGTGCCTTTTGCTAATGAAGAGGTTGTTGACGAAATGAGTGGGAACTCCTTATATAGGTTCCCGACCTTATGACACCTTCTACACCTGAAGGGGACCCCCTCATAGTCTAGGATTTGTTTGCGAGTGAAGTGCCTCCAATGCAAATAATATTTTCCTCCAATCCTTCTCTATTGTCCGGGTGAACCAGAATGTGGGCCATGGATTTGTTACCAGATGATTCATAAGTCTTATCATGATCCAAATATGTACCCAATGCATTGCCGATGTGAATAAAGATGTCCTCCGACCAAAAATCTAGAGGCATCCCTGGAAGGTGAACCCAAATCAGACCAGCACCCAACTTCTCCCGTTCAGGATCAAAAAGGGGGCTCCATCATTTTAGTAACATCGGGGCCAATTCAATATGCCAGTAGTGAGAGAGTATCTAATGTGTGTATTCTTCCCAGTGGAAGTTGAGGGCGAACCAACTTCGTGTTGGAATGGTGATCGACGAAAGTTCTTTGAGTAGGGTGCCCAAATATCCTTGGTCCAGAGACAAAGCCTCTCAATCGAGTAGGTTCTTCCCCTCACACACCCCACCAAAACCTTATTTGCAGTATCCACCCCTTCACCCATAGTGATGCCTTCCCCGAATCTGAGATTGATGTCCTTGCTCGTGGCCTTGACGAACTTGCCTTTAGGAGGCCTTACTAGTCCATGGAGCTGTCAGATGGTCTCGAAAGGGGTCCCTATTGCCTTGTAAGTCCGCCTGTGGAGAGAGGGAGGCATTCCAAGGGTTGACAACCAGAATGTTGAAGCAACCAAATGGAATAAGGAAGTTTCCCTATAGACAGGTAGGGTTAGGGTTAGGGACATTGTCCAGGGTGGAGAAATGGGTAGAGTATATCCCTGATTGTGTCAACTCAAATGCAGTGGGAATGATGGATGATGGGATAATGGGGAGTCTCAGATGGAATGGAGTCAAATGTAGGGGAGGGAGCGATGCAGGTGGCTAAAAGATTGAGCATAGCGGGAGATAACGAAGGGCTGTCAAGCCTGGGTCAAGCATTTGATGTAGTAGAAACTGGCAGGTAGGGCACATATGGTCCAAGAGGTTCAAAGACAGACAACAGATCAATCCGTGTGAGAGACGACGTGCAATGAGGCCTAGAACTTGACACAGACTAAGGGTGTGTCCAAATTGGTTCGTAGGGATTCGGTTTAGCAGAATAATCAACAACATCTAACTCCATTCTGACAGCTACAAACAGAACTGAGGATGCAGGTAATGGTCGAAGAAGGGGTAGGGTGCCAGCCTGCAAGCTGTCATGGTGAGCTTCGCACAACAGGAGGAATTGTGGAAGAAAGAAGCCATAGCACAAAGTTGGTGGCATGCTACCCTAGGCCCTTTGGAGCTTCAGTGCGGAGCACCCTTCCCTCCATCTCTCAACCATCATTAAAATATTACTATTTAGATTGTCCATCTTATATTCACATTTGATCTAATTTTCAAAATATTTGTGGTACTACTAATTTTTTTGACATTTTAAATCAGCGAAATTATGGTGATGTGAGAAAATTTCTCTCACTTCTTTTTGAGCATAAAAATAAAATGTCAAAAAAATTGGATAAATCTCTTACCTTCATAAATTCAAAGAAACCATCTAAATCTTCATAAATTTTAATCATGACTATGATGATCAATAATCTGCATCCTTAAATTTTTATTATTTAAATAATGTTACAATTTTTTTTGATAATTCCATAATATGCTATAAATGATTAACATTCGTTTAATATTAGCCAGTTTTATTACATACACTTAAAATTTTATTTTATTTTTAAAATAGATATTTATCAATTCTACATTGGAGATCAAACTACTATAACAGTGTTGTTTTTTACTTTTCGTGTGGAAATGGCTGCTAGCAACTATTTATTTCTGGTTAAAATTTTATGTTGTCAAACTGTATATAATGGTCAGAAACCTATTAGATTAAATTTGTTGACATTGCAAACTGACACATGTTTATTCAACTGTATTTAACGGTCAAGCACATGTTAGATTAAATGAATTGTTTAACATTGCAAACTGACACATGTTGGGTCCATGATCCTGCACTAGCGCTATTTCCACCTCCATAGAAACATAAATTCTACGTCCTTACAGCCCTCCTTATGTCATCGCATGTTCCATCTCGCAGTCCGACCATGCATCCATTGCATGTTACATGTTACATCTTGCGACCCGACCATGCATACATCTCCAACCTCTGGTGATTACACATGGGTATGTATGTGCATATATAACCCATCATTTTCCGGTCGGCGCTCTCTCGAAAGGCTACACCATTCCGACTTACGCTTGTCATGTAGTTAATGCAGACTATCCACCTATATCCATTGAATGCCACAAGATTTCAAACTCAAGAAGTTGATCGGTAAATTTTCAAAATTCAAATGAAATGGTGGGTGGGTGGCTATTGATGGTAGTGGGGGAAGAAGAGGGAAAATAATGGAACGGCTTATGGAATTCTCAGCCCCCAATTTATTCAGATCTGCTCCCGCTTGCACCTCGCTGAAGGAAACTAGGGAGGCAATCAACCTGGAACGTCCATCTCTAGACGAGAAAAGTCTCACTTACGAACACTGCCTACTTCTGATAAGGACGCTGGAGAGCCCAAAGAGCAGGGACTGTAGTGAATTAATGTCATTGAATCAGGCTGCAATGAAGGGTATCCAAATGCAGGCTTTCTGATTCGCATCCCATGGAGGTTGATGCCTGGGAAAATCTCCAGAGGTTGCTATTGTATTTCCCAGCAAGCCTGTGGGCACCATTTCTGCATTGGATTCCAATGAAGAGGCACTGAATTATAATCAGGTAGGTCTTCTAAATTTCTTCATATTGTTTTGTTATTTAATGGGATTTGAACCAGGGCCAAACTGACTGGGCGATGGTGCCTTCAGGTATATAGTTGATCGATCTTGCCTTAGCGCTAGCTTTGGTGATGGATCGAGATTGTTTCAAGCTTTGGAACTCTAGCTGCGCCTTCAACGGAGCGAAAATTCCATAGTCAAGTCAAATAGGATGATGGCGAGCTAAACCCGCCAAACCCAGAATCACACAAAATCGATGTGTATAGTATATCTCAGCCTTTTTGTCAAATTAAAAACACCAATCCCTGGTATTTTCAAAATACTTTTCGTCTCAACCATTTCATAAGCATCAAATTGTCGAACAATCAATATTCAAATTTTTTCCCACAATCCACATTCCATACCTCATTTATTCAATCACCATTACATTCAACTCTTGATAAACCGGATTCCAATATAAAATTCTGTTTAAATAATGCCATTGCAAATATCTAAAATAGCTTAACAAACGCCTTTGCAAATTCACCCATTGACTCTACCTGCAATTAAGTCGAAGTTTAACTATTCCTTCATGCCTTGCGCCTTCAATTTCTGTCAAACAGCGTTCAAATTAAACAATGCCAGTTAATGCGTTCAACCCTGCATACAATACTCCATTCGATTTTTCTACTCCATAGTTTTATTGTACCCACTTGGATTCGACCTTTGGAATTACACCGTCTCTAATGTGATGGATTTCTTTCAACATTTCCACACGCAGTTTCAACACTCTGCATTCCCTTTTGAATCTTGATGCTACAGATCAAACATTCACACATTTCTAATCTTCTGGCAAACTCAAATTATTTACAAACCGACTTAACGTGAATGCATACCTTTCAATCACTTTTCTAATTACTTGGGCGCTCCATTCGAATGCAATCATACATTCATCTTCAGAATAGTAATTTAGACCCTGCGATTTAATTGATCGTGACTTCAACAGAAAATGGTTCTTCAATCTTTTAAATTGCGCCTCCTCTGATGCTTTCATTCGATCTTACTCCGTTCAACTCCTGCAATATACCATCATTCATACAGCTGATTCTACATTACATCATTTATACATGTGATTTCGGAACTGCATTCCATCAATAGAGCAACAACCCTTTATTACATTACACATAGTTTAGTTCTGCTCCTCTGCGTTTTAGACTACTCCTCAGTCGTTTTGTGTAAGGTATACAAAATCTGCGTTGGATTTAAACAATTTCGTCCACTCCGCATGACAGAACGTCTTCAATGGCAAAACGCTGAGGCCAAATGGCCGGTAGCAGATAGTCCAACCAAGCATATAAAAGCTTGTGTATCTTCAGTTAACAGTTAATGGTTAACAATGTTTGTGTGTTAGAAAAGCCCGATATCCGCCATTTAATCAAAGAATTAACATCTAAACGCCCACCGATTTAAACATATATTCAAGGAAAATCAAATGCGCCCTGTGGAGACTGCGCAAGGGCTAAACTCAGTACATAGATTTTTCTTTAAATAGCATTACCATTATATTTGCGTAATACAGGGGAATTAAATCTATTTGTAATGAAATCAGAATGCCGGTCTAAACTCAAAGCAGATACCACCATACGAAGGCACGCGGATTCCATGGTGAACACACATCAGTTGCGCCTTGAATAAGAACCATTCATTTCAGGATTTAACTGAACCTCTATCCATACATAAAACTAGTGAACTCAAGGGACAATCCACTCAGTACCAATCTCACGCCTTTCTCATTCAATCAATAATATATATATATGTCTGAAACATTGTTTACATAAAACAAAAGAGACTACTTACAAACTTGTTCTTCCTGGCCAGATATGTAAATCCATGGCCCTTTTACAAGTTGTCTGAAGGCTCTCCAAGGAGAATCCTTCCTCACTTCTCACACTCATTCCCACTAAACTCTCAATCTCACTAATCTATATCAATTGAATTGAACCAATTTTGGTTCATATCCCTTTAGTCACTCCACAAAATCCCCAAGTATCTCAACACCCCTATAATCTAGATTTTATCCCTAAAATCCTTCCACTAATTAAATTCCCTCATATCCTTTTATTAAATAAAAAGATATTTACAATAGATCCTCACATTTTCCTATTTTACTCAAATTAATTTAATAAATATTAAAAATCAACACACCCCCTTTTAACATATTTACAAAATAAAAAAGTGCCCTTGATGCTCCTGCATCAGACTCCCCATGAAAAAAAAGTTCATGACCACCTAGTCATAAGTCTAGATATCTCCTCCTGGATCCCAAATTTTATTTTGTAATATTTCTTTGCTTGTCAATTGATTTACTGTTGTTGTTAACTGTTGTTGTTCTCCAGGCTTCCATATTTTGTGTTGTAGTGCTCCACTTGCTCTGCTCTTGCAATATTTCACTGTCTTTCTCTTGTTGTCTTTCCTTTCCTTTCTTGTTGCTAGTCTCTTCCAGGATTCTTTTGTCATCAGTCTTTTGATACTTTCAATCTCTCGGTCCAATAAATCTCCCGGCTGTTGATTTCTTGCTGCCTGCTGAGCTAAGACGGCTTCCTCAGTTTTTACTTTCTCTATCTGTACTGTCACTTGCTGACTTCTTGCTTCTATTCTTGTTTCTGTTCTGACTTTCTCATTTCTTACGGCCACCCAATCATCCATACCCTCTTTTCTTCTGGAACAGAAAACTTCCTCTTCCTTCATTTCACTGCTCAATTGAGTCAAATGTTCTGCAACAATACCTGCATTCACAAAACACATATTAGAATAAAAATCAGAAGGCATCAGTGCTTTGTCCTCCTTTGCCAGCACTTCAATATGCTGTTCTGAATTCTCCTCCACTATCAGCACATCAGTATGCTGATCCAAACCTCCCAAAGAATTCTCTGAAGAATTCTCAATACTATCAACCAGTCTTTCTCTCATATCATTTGCTTCCATGACATCTTTCTGCACTCGTTCATTGTATTGAACTCTTTCATCTGCTGCAATCTCCTTGTCATACTCCGAGTTCTTCAACAAATATTCCAACAATGCAATTTCTTTGTAACATTGCTGAAGCATAACATCACCATCACTTACAGTTCCTGCATTCATACACAACTTGTCAGTTTGAAAACTACAAGTCTCAACAGCTTTAATCATCGGTTCATATACTAGCTCTTCCAGCTGATCCTCTTCTTCATTCACATGAACTTCCTCTTCAACAAAACCTGTAATCACATCACAACTGTCAGCTATTAAAACACAATATTTCACATTATCCAACTGATCTGGATCTGCCCAATAATTCAAGAAATCATCAATGATCTCTTCCTCTGTTTGATCAATAGAAACCTCCTCTTCCAACTCAACTACTCTGAGTTGCGTACACCTCAACTGTGCATCCATCATTTGCTCGAGATTCTTCAGCTATTCCATTAACTGCATGTTTATCTGTTGATCTCTTTTCTGTTGTAGCTTCTGCCACTTCACTTTCTTTCCCTTCAGTGGAAAGATCCATCCCCTATTCTGGTTTTCCTGCTCTTGTAGCCATTCCTCTAGTACCTGCAATTGCACTTTCATTACTGCAATCTCTCTTTCTCTGAGTTCTGCGGTCATCTCATCGCTGTGGCATTCCTCTGAACCTCTTCTTTGATCCTCCATGATCACTTTCTCCATGAGTTGCACTAGCCTCTGCAACAAGCTCTCCTCTCTTGCCGCCACTTACCTCACCAAGATCTCCTCACTCAGTCTTTTGGTAAGTACTTGGTTCACTGCCTCTGGAACCTTTCGAGCACTCTCTTTGCTCTCTTCAGGCTATCTCTTCAACTCACCTTCTTCTTCAGGACACTACAATTGTCCTCCTTATTCAGCCTTTAGCTGAATGCAAGGTTAAATGCCATCATCTTCTCTGCAACCATAAACCTCAATCATAAATTTCAAATCAAAAAAATCATCTCACCTGCCTGATCACATCCTTCATTCGCCTCTCTAATTTCCTTCACTGTAATCCTGTTTACTTGCAATTATGTATGCTGCAATATTCATCAGTTCCAAAATGCAATTAACTGAACTTAAAAAAACTTGAATCTTCAACTAGAACTATTCTAGCTCTGATACCAAAAATGATGGCAAGCTAAACCCGCCAAACCTAGAATCACACAAAACCGATGCGTATAGCATATCTCAGCCTTTTTGTCAAATTAAAAACACCAATCCCTGGTATTTTCAAAATACTTTTCGTCTCAACCATTTCATAAGCATCAAATTGTCGAACAATCAATATTCAAATCTGTTTCCACAATCCACATTCCATACCTCATTTATTCAATCACCATTACATTCAACTCTTGATAAACCGGATTCCAATATAAAATTTTGTTTAAATAATGCCATTGCAAATATTTAAAATATCTTAACAAATGCCTTTGCAAATTCACCCATTGACTCTACCTGCAATTAAGTCGAAGTTTAACTGTTCCTTCATGCCTTGCGCCTTCAATTTCTGTCAAACAGCATTCAAATTAAACAATGCCAGTTAATGTGTTCAACCCTGCATACAATACTCCATTCGATTTTTCTACTCCATAGTTTTATTGTACCCACTTGGATTCGACCTTTGGAATTACACTGTCTCTAATGTGATGGATTTCTTTCAACATTTCCACACGCAGTTTCAACACTCTGCATTCCCTTTTGAATCTTGATGCTACAGATCAAACATTCACACATTTCTAATCTTCTGGCAAACTCAAATTATTTACAAACCGACTTAACGTGAATGCATACCTTTCAATCACTTTTCTAATTACTTGGGCACTCCATTCAAATGCAATCATACATTCATCTTCAGAATAGTAATTTAGACCCTACGATTTAATTGATCGTGACTTCAACAGAAAATGGTTCTTCAATCTTTTAAATTGCGCCTCCTCTGATGCTTTCATTCGATCTTACTCCGTTCAACTCCTGCAATATACCATCATTCATACAGCTGATTCTACATTACATCATTTATACATGTAATTTTGGAACTGCATTCCATTGATAGAGCAACAACCCTTTATTACATTACACACAGTTTAGTTCTGCTCTTCTGCGCTTTAGACTACTCCTCAGTCGTTTTGTGTAAGGTATAAAAAATTTGCGTTGGATTTAAATAATTTCGTCCACTCCGCATGACAGAACTTCTTCAATGGTAAAACGCTGAGGCCAAATGGCCGGTAGCAGATAGTCCAACCAAGCATATAAAAGCCTGCATATCTTCAGTTAACAGTTAATGGTTAACAGTGTTTGCGTGTTGGAAAAGCCTGATATCTGCCATTTAATCAAAGAATTAACATCTAAACGCCCACCGATTTAAACATATATTCAAGGAAAATCAAATGCGCCCTGTGGATACTGCGCAAGGGCTAAATTCAGTACATGGATTTTTCTTTAAATAGCATTACCATTATATTTGCGTAATACAGAGGAATTAAATCTGTTTGTAATGAAATCAGAACACCGGTCTAAACTCAAAGCAGATACCACCATACGAAGGCACATGGATTCCATGGTGAACACACATCAGTTGCGCCTTGAATAAGAACCATTCATTTCAGGATTTAACTGAACCTCTATCCATACATAAAACCAGTGAACTCAAGGGACAATCCAGTCAGTACCAATCTCATGCCTTTCTCATTCAATCAATAATATATATATATGTGTGTGTGTGTGTGTGTGTCTGAAACATTGTTTACATAAAACAAAAGAGACTACTTACAAACTTGTTCTTCTTGGCCAGAGATGTAAATCCATGGCCCTTTTACAAACTGTCCGAAGGCTGTCCAAGGAGAATCCTTCCTCACTTCTCACACTCATTCCCACTGAACTCTCAATCTCACTAATCTATATCAATTGAATTGAACCAATTTTGGTTCATATCCCTTTAGTCACTCCACAAAATCCCCAAGTATCTCAATACCCCTATAATCTAGATTTTATCCCTAAAATCCTTCCACTAATTAAATTCCCTCATATCCTTTTATTAAATAAAAAGATATTAACAATAGATCCTCACATTTTCCTATTTTACTCAAATTAATTTAATAAAATATTAAAAATCAACACACCCCCTTTTAACATATTTACAAAATAAAAAGTGCCCTTGATGCTCCTGCATCATAGGAAGACAGGAACAACAAGAATGAGTTTGCCCCATTGGATTGAGCAAAAGAGGGTCACGATTTACCATGGAAAAAACAAAGGGAATTGTTGTAAAGTCAAAGTTATTCTCACCGTAGATATGAATATCATTAACATTGCTAAGTCATGTTGAAGTGTAGCTAAACTCGTTTGAAAATTGATGTGGATTTTTGTTATAAATATTAAAGTAAAAATATATATTAAGTCTACATGTGTGTATATTTTCGCAGCAATTAAAATGAAGGAATGGGAATGGTAAACAAGAGGAACCCTGAGCTTGTATTCATTAATTAATTAATTGATCTTGGACTATGTTTACTGGATCTTATGTTTGAAATAAATTTTGGAGATCTACTATTGTTGGAAGACCAGTTTTAAAGAATATAGATAGAGTGTCTTAAGGTGAGAGTCTTCTTAAACAAAGATGATAAACCGAATTTTCTCAAGTGCCATCACACATCCATTTGGTAATCAGAGTTTTAAGATGTAAGATTTTTGGGGTTTGTTGACTGAGAAGAATCTGCCGATCAAACTATGAAAATTATTAACATATGAATATTTGCCATTTGGGGTTTTATGTTTAGATTATGTGGACTATACTAGTGTAATTTTTATTTTTATTTCGTTATTTTATTTAAGTCCGGTAAGAATTTGGTAAATGTAAAATTGTTCAAAAATACAAAGTTAATTCATGACTTATTTTAAAATGAAAATCGAACATTTTTTTATGTTTGTTCAAATACAGAGCTCGTTTATTATTTAATTAAAAAGAAATTATCAAATTTAATGAAATATTTTATTATTATAATTTAATTTGTTTAAAGTAAACTAGAGTTTTTATTATTTAATTTGTTTAAAGTAAGCTCTACCTCAATATTTATTTCAAAATAAAAAATCTATTTTTTTTTTAATTATTTATTTCAAAATGAATAATCTAAAATGTTTTCCTAATTGTCTACTATTATAATTGGATTTGTTTAAAGATTTATTTAATTAGCTAAATTTTCATTATAAAAAATTTAGATTTTAGAATTTTAAACCATTTCAAAAATTAGATAATTGAAATTAAATTCATGCACTTAATAACAAGTAGAGAAAGAAAATATTCTTTCTAGATGTGCTTAGTATGAAGCACTTGTAATATATTACAAGTTTTGAAATAGTAAATTTTAGATGATTGCTTATAATAATCTTTAGGAATAAGTTGTCTATAGTATGTAATGGTTAAATACTATCACTTTTTATTAGTATTCAATATTATTAGAACTTTAATAACAAATGAAATAGGCTAATTTCAATTGACCTAGTTAGCCTTAGGAATAAAGGTAATAAATAAATGCTTCAGCGATAGATTTTGCCACTTCTTAATGAAGTAATGTCATTCAACTATTTATTATGATACACAAAAATATAATAAATAAGTGATTTAGTGGTAGATTTTTCCACTTGGTAATGAAGTAACACTATTCAACTATTTATGGTGATACACATAAATATAATTATAGCAAGTAAATGTCAAAAGCTGGATGAGATAATTGAGAATTGGGTCTATAAAAAGTTTATTTTTTCCCAAAAAACCATTTAAATATGTGATTATCAATTGTTTTATGTGCAATAATTGAAATATTTTGTTATTGAAATTATTAAAATATTCATTTTAAACAAGATCTAAATATTATTTAAAAACTATAAGAGTGGCATTTTTTCAATGATGAAAACAAATTTTCAAAATATAAAATTAAATTATTCAACTAGGTTTCTAGGCCATTTAGAATTTCTTTCCCTTTTTCATGATTTTTTTAATAATGAGCTAGATAAACTAATTTTGAAACATAGTCATAAATGTGAGTGTTAAAAAACTACTTTTAGAAACACAATTGCTAATGGAATTGTAAAACAACCTGAAATTTCTTAAAACTTTAACATATGGATATTTAGGATATGTCTATCCTTTACACAAGGAAATCACATAATACTTGATGTATTTAATTTGATATTAACAATAATGTGGATTTAAAATTATTTTATAATTTGCATGAGTAATTAAATATTTCTTTTACTTGAAGATTTATATGATATAGTGAATATTACTTATAACAACTAGAAGACACACACACACATGTAGAAGTGAATTACGTAGATATTCAAATTATGTTGAAGTAATATTTAAATTATAAATAAAAAAAAGAGAGAAGAGAAGGCAAAATAAAAAACAAATTAATAATATGAAGATTTTAAAAGTATTTAAAATTTAAACATATAGATATTATAGTTGTTTATTTACTTTTTATGGGATAGTTGATATTTCACATAAATGTTTTATGTATAATAAAAAAATCTTTTAAATTTGAATTCTAACTATTAAATATAATAAAAAGGGAGAATTTCATTTCATAATATATTAATATATATATATATATATATATATATATATATATATATATATATATAGATATTATAAACCATATAATCCATTTTTAACCGCTAATTTTGCTAGTATGCCATGCTAAAGATTATGAATATGAATATGTATCCAAAACTCAGTGAACTATCTAGTAATAAATTTATTTGTATTTATTACATTTAATTATTGAAAAGATTTTAGATAATTAAAATATAAAGGTTTAGATATATAAAGTATTTTTAATTAAGATATATGCATATTACTATGTCACCATGTATCCAAAACCCAGTGAACTATATAGTAATAAATTTATTTGTATTTATTACATTTAATTATTGAAAAGATTTTAGATAATTAAAATATAAATGTTTAGATATATAAAAGATTTGTAATTAAGATATATGCATATTACTATGTTTTATATACATTAATTAAATGTTTGATATTATGTTAATTGTTAATAATAATATATATTAATTGATTAAAAATAAGTAGATAAGAGGTATATGGTTACTATATGTAGAATTCAATAGTTACATTGTGTGTGAGGCCTATGGTTACTATAGTCTCCCTTCAATTTGGATATTTTTCCTCATATCTTCAATTATCATAGTTTGGTTATTGGATGTGCCAAGATACATGATCTTTTGAGATTTTAGATAAAGTTTTAGTTATGCTTAGTGTAACCCCTTTGGTGACAAAGATAGAGAAATTTTGGGTTGTTATCATTAGGTGTTATAGAGAGCTTTAGCTTACAAGAAAAGAGATTCCCTACAATAGATAGGAGAGAGGAAGAAGAAAACGAGTTTCCTAAGAATGACCTTCCTCCTTTACTCGTCCCTCTCATCATTCTTCATAGGAAGAGAAACACTAGCATAGCTAATGTTCTATGGAAACATAAGGAAAAATGGAAGAATTAGAGAGTTGGTAGAGGGAAAGAGACCAAATGGAAAAATGGAAAAATTGAGTAACAAGTAGAGGAAAAGAGAAAAAAATTCAAGAGGACCGTATTTTGGAGGAGGTGAAGTGCACCCAATTTGATGATACAAGTGGGAAAAAAATCTTTAATATTGTTGAAACCTATTACTAAAAAAAAAAGTGTCTAGGGTCATGGAGAAACTGACAGTGCAAGATGAGGTCGACCATCCTTGAGGATGAAGACCAACTCCCAAGGCTAAGGAGATACTAACCTCAAAAAGAAGTTAAAGAAAGTGTAACCCTCGCTTCTTAATTAAATTAATTTAAATACCTTTTTTTAATAAGAAGTTTTAAATAACATTAATAGGTACATAGCAATGCTTTATTTTTTCAGTAATTAAATTAATTTAAATATTTATTTTTTAATAAGTATTAAATAATATTAATAGCTACATAGCAATGCTTTATTTTTTCCGAAACCTTTTGTAACTTATGGTTTGCTGACTCACACCTAGTACTAATCAAATTATTAATGTTAAGTGTTGATCTATTTCGTTTGAAAGAGTTACCCAATATCAAAGTAGTTATATTTTTCATTTTTGTTTACAATATTTGTCATAACATATAGATGTGGTTTTCTATATATATATATATATATATATTAATTAGATTAACATCTATGAAAATAAATAAATACATTTAACATTCATACATTATAACTTACATTAATAAAATTCATGTATATATTGTATGCATTGCAAAAATTTCAAAGACTTTCGAGAGGAAATCTTCTAAGAAAGTTAGTATACACCGTGATTATTCTATATATATGATAGTGAAAGATGGAGAAACTATTTTATTTAATGTAACCTTCCCCATGGTGTATTGAATCAATTTCAACAAAAAAAATAAATTCCAATAATAAAGACAAAGGTTTTCATCACTACAACAAGAATTAATTCGTTGCATAGTAGTACAAATTCTTAATGAAATTACGTATCAATTTTCATTGGGAACTTCAATTTAAATATCCAAAATCACATTATAAAAAATGGATTGCCCAAAGTAATGTAGATGTTGAATATCTATTGTTGTGAAATTGTTTCTAGAAGGTATGTTTTTATGTTTGCATCTCACTTCTGGGAGATTACACTAGCCAATGTTTAGGAAGAACTCTCTTGATTTGAGGGAGAGGCATCCTCTCATAGAACTACTCTCTTAGACACTAAGATTACGATAGAATGGGCTTATTGCATCCCAGATATAGGACACTCAATTAGACGATTCAACCAATTCATAAACTATAGAACTCTACTGGAATATTAAGTTTTTACTGGGATAGACTATGTTAGACTGACACGAGAACCGTATGGGCATCCTGGACCAGAGAATGGAGAGGATTGAATGACACCTCAACATTTCTCCATAGGCGGGTGGTATCATATGCATATACAGAAGATATGTGATACAAAATATGTGCATATATAGAAGTTTTGTGACTTCCATATATGCACTTCTTCTGTATATGTGCATATCAAAAAGTTGTGCATTTACAAAAGATATGTGCATATACGGGAGCTATGCATATAGGGAATATAAGCACATATATGGAAGTTATGCACATACAAAAGTTTTACATATACAGAAGATATGTGCATATACGGAAGATGCGCATATACAGAAGATACGCATATACGGAAGCTGCACATACACGCAAGATATGCACATATACAGAAGATACACATATACTCATATATACACAGTTTCTGTATATCTGCATATCTTCCATACATGCACACCTCTCATGTTTAACTTTGGCAATGGAATCTATATTTCCTAGGAATTAGGTGAATCCTGGTATTACTTTGAGCGTGGATGTGTCAGCCTTTTGACTCCCTTGTTGTGGATGCAAGCATCATATCTTTTTATTTGTTGGTTAGAGAAAATGTGCATATGTATATATGTGTATATTATTATAAAGATTGTATCGAGATATATTTATAAAGCTCCATAGATGGTATGGTTATTTTTTGGTTGAAGAAAATGTGCATAAGTATATGTGGTTGTTATTGTAAATATCTTCATAGGTTGTGTTATAAAGCTTCGGGAAGCGATAGTTTTTCATGTTGTCAGGAGTGGTTTTGTAAATACTACAACAAGCTATGTTATAAAGCTCTATGAGCAATATGTTTTGGTTGTCAGTGGTGTTGTGTTTAAAATGGCACCAAGAAATATTCTAATTTAATTTTCCCTTAAATTAAATTAGAAGAAAATTGTAATTCCACATCACATGACAACTTGTACGAGTTAACTAAGTTATTTTGAATTAGTTGGTTCAATTAATTCTAGTTGATTGTCTAACTTGAGTCATGTAGAGTGGATCTTACTTTATAGGAGCCCTAATTGAGTTTATTTTGAGTTGTAATTAATTAATTCAGTTTAACTGAGTTAATGTCAGTTAAACTATTTCCAACTGTTGGAGGAACTAGTAGGGGGTCTAGCAATGGAGAGAAAATTTAGTGTTCAACCAATTAACTGATGATTCAGCCATAAATAATGCATGCATGTGTGATCTATGAGTTTCAATGTTGAGATTGGAGTTCAAGGGTAGTGTACTATTAGTTTTATAATTATCCGAATTGTACAGGTGGTGCATGCAATCAGAAGAAGGCCTATAATGTATTGTGTATTTGTCGATGAATAATTTCCATAATTTATAGGGGTTATTTCACAAGGAAACAACGCAAGGAAATAGGGACTTGGGAAAACCAAAATTTGGTTAAGTACTGACCTAGGCTTGTTTAGGAAGCAGTGAGATAGATAGAGATAGTTCAGAGGTTGCTCGGGATTGAGAAAAGCAATTTAATCTTCTCATATTTTCTGACCAATGCAATATACAGATAACATGGGTTTTTAGTTGTGGACTTCCCTAAGAAATCATTGTGTAATGTGTTGATTGAATTACTTCTCTTGTACGCTTCGTGATTTCGTGATTGTTAATTGTTTTCGCAATTAGTAGATTAGATTCAAGTCTATTGTTTTAGTAAATTACAATTAACAGTTTGAATCTATAAATAATTTCTACATGGTATCAGATTTAAAATCACAATAGAAGAGATGAATATGAGTTTTTCGTTGCAGGAGGAACGAGTTTTTCATATCTATTCTCCAAATCTAGCAGCAGGATCAAGATGGCGTCTTATGGTCTGAGGCTTGAGTATTCCCTTGAGGGTAGCTCAAATTACATTGCTTGGAAGGAACAAATGGAAGTAGTCATGGAAGATAATGGATTAAAGGAAAACATTGATAAAAATGCTCTGAAACCAACAACTGTAGATGCACATAATCTAGCAGAGTGGAAGAAGAATGTAGCCAAGGAAAGAAGGAACTTACTGGAAGGAGTTCAAGATCATATTTTCTTGAACCTCCATAGGAAGGAGACTCCATATGCAATGTGGAAGGTCTTGACAGATATGTTTCAGAACAATAGCCAAATACATAATTAATAGTAGAATAATTAGATGATAAATTACAGCCATAGCCAAAGCCTTGAGAGCTTGAATTGATCCTTGAAGATAGTGGGTTATGGGACCCCTCAATTATGTATAGTCTACATATAAGATTCCCTGCGGGGCAGAGTCAGTATTTGTTTACAATTTATGTCTTATGTTACATGTTGTTGTGATGCTAGGAAAGAAATAGATGAGTGTCGAGGTTAGTTATCCTGGGGGTCATTCGAACCCTGCATCTTTCCGTAAGTGTCCTTACCTTTTATCTATATGCCTTACAACCTTGTATTTCAAGCAGGCATGAAGAACGTGTTGGCCTTGAAGGCTTTGTTATTAAGTAAAAGTTTCAAGACACATGTATACAATGAACATCACTAGCTTCAATAGTGGAGCATGAGATCCACTCCTTGCTCCACAAAAGAACTAGCTTATCTCTCTAATGCTTTGTTGGTGGAGCCAAGGTGAAAAGTCCTTTGCTCATACAATGAGGGAGTATATATAACCCAGGGTGACTCTTTGACTACCCTCATGACTATTTGACTTCCTATGACTTTTCAACTTATATTACTCTTTACAATACATTTTGAATACAATATACATGATCCACACTAGTTATGTGGCATATGACCACTCATGACACGACATGACATGACACTGCTGACATGGACTACTTGATGATGTGGCAATGTTAAGCCAGTGTTGTTGCTGAGAATTGAGTGTCTTCATGAAGAATCTTTCCTTTTCACCTTCGCATGCCTTGGTGATAAGGAGTATTCCATGATCTTAAGTCTTGGATAATGGTCGCAAACTTGTGTCCTTTTACTTTCTCCTGATTGATTAGCTTGCAAGTGTAGCTGCAAGAGTGTCTTTGAGCATGCTTCCCTCCTTCTCCTTCTCCATAATATTTCCATGACATGATAGGGTACCTATTCTTGCAATTCAATCATGATGAGACAACATCAATTCAAAAATTCCTAGCCTAAGATGATGCATTATGATCCATAAATTGAGCCCAGAACAAGTGATAGGCTGGGAAGACGGGCTCAGTTACTATGCAACTACATAGTTCAGACATGCAAGGAGAAGCCTTGAGCCTTCAGATTGTGCACTACACAGTTCAAGCAGGGATGAGGAACAATATTGTGCAGTTTCAGGAGCCAGTCGAACAGGTTGAGGGGATGGACCTTGGGAGAGCATATACGGAAGCTATGCATATACGAAAGATATGCACATATACGAAATATATGCATATATCGAATCTGCACATATACAGAAGATATGCACATATACAGAAGTTGCGCATATACAGAAGATACACATATACAAGAGAGGTGTGCATGTATGGAAGATATGTGCATATACGGAAGTTGTGCATATATGAGTATATGTGTATCTTCTGTATATGTGCATATCTTCCATATATGCGCAACTTCTGTATATGCATATCTTCCGTATATGCACAGCTTCCGTATATGCACATATCTTTCGTATATGTACAACTTTTATATATGTGCAACTTCTGTATCTGTGCATCTACTATATATGTGCAACCTCTTGATATGCACATATATGGAAGAAGCACATAAACGAAAGTTGTGCATATACAAAAAGCATGTGCATATATGAAAGATTCGCATATACGGAAGTTACGTAGCTTCTTTATATGCACAACTTCTATATCACATATCTTCTGTATATGCATATGGTACCACCTGCTACTGGAATCTAGAATCTTGCGTATATGCATATGTCGAAGCTACGCATATACAAAAGATATGCACATATATAGAAACTACGTGATGCAGGTCTAATCATAGGTCCTGCACTTATCAATAAGCACATACCATAAAAAACTAGATTGAAACCCAATATCAAAATGGACATAAAATCTCAAATATAATTTATTAAAGACATAAAATATTTACAGGAGAAATTCTCATACTTCCCTCTCACACCTACTTACACACCTCCACATACTTACATGCCTCATGGGCTCACCTAGATTTATAAAAATGGATTAGAACCCAGGTAGGTTCTAGATCCTAAACTAACTCCCAAAATATCTCTCATGATCCATAAAATCTCTCATCTAATCCCTTATCCCTAGATAAGAGCTAACTAATCCAAAATTTTCTCAAATCTTCCAAAATAATCTCGAACCTTCTCCTATTTAGAAGAGTTATCATTTTCTCCTAAAACTATAGAAAAAGTAAATTAATTAATTAAATCCTAACTTTGTAAACCAACTCCCTTAGTAAACATTTGACCTAGGTTATATGCATTTGCATCACTACACATACACATAAGTTGTGCATATACGAAAGTTGCGCATATACGAAAGATATGCGCATATACAGAAGATACGCATATATAGAATATGTGTGCATGTATAGAAGATATGCACATATATGTTTATCATCCGTATATGCACAATTCTGTATATGCATATCTTCCATATATGCATAGCTTCTGTATATGCTTACCTTCTATATATGTGCAACTTCCATATATGCCCATATCTTCTGTATATGTGCATCTATTGTATATGCACAACTTATTGTGCAAGACACATTTTGAGAAGGAGTTGTTATCATTCGGACAACCATGCCTAATAAGTTAAGGGAATGTTGAAACTATCCTGGTTGTCGTAATGATACCTATCTTTCCATATGTACTCTACTAATCAAGCATTCCTCTCCATGATCTAGTCTTCTAGAGATATGATTCAGCTCTTTAAAGGCATGATTTCATACTTGATCTATGAATTCACATCTAAAGAATAGATGTTGAACCATTTCAACTTCCAAATGGAAAAATGTACATATAGAGGGATCTTGTATTCCTTTTTTGTGAAATATGAATTTAGAAGGATTCTAACATTTCAATTAATAATGATTAATAACAAAATAATATAAATATTTACCTTTTGTCTTTGTGAGGGTTACAAGAATGATCAATGTTGAAGGGTTTGGAAATCTAGGGTTTGCAGTGATCTAAAACTCAGATCTCGAGAGTTTCCTGATAGGGGAGTTTCCCTATTTGGGGAGTTTATGTATACATGGAAGCTACGAATATACAAAATTCACATAGTTTATATATATACACACCTTCTGCATGACATATCTTTCGTATATGCACAACTTCCATATATGTGCAACTTTTGTATATACCTGTGCTTTACCTGTGGTTAGTAGAACAAGTGAAGAGAGCTTACTTCCTCATTTGGGTACATGGAAATGAGCTGAAGCTATGGTTTCTAGAATATGGCTTTCCATTGAAGGCCATATGTAGAGGACTCCCTTCACTTTAGGTCTAGGGGAACCAAATATGTCAGATAAGCCTATTCTTGAATATGATAGAATCTGCAAGCCAAGATATCTGCACTCTTTAAAACAACATAAACAGTTCCATAATCCAAAAGATGCCAAACTTTGCAATGTCCTCCAGATCTTTGAGGCCTGGGTATTTGTAGGCCAAGAATTGTTGCACATAATATATCAAAGAATAGACTCTGGGGATTTCGTAGGAGCATCCACAAACTGTTGGATGGTTGAAAGGATATGGAAGATGCCCACAGAAATTGTGAATTTGCTTCTAGTGATGGACCCAGATGGTTTCCTTTGCCTTAAACACCAGTTGGCAATTAGCAGCACTAGTACGCTTGCAGGCACATATTTCCATCAGTCTGTCCCCCTTAAAGACCTTACAAATGCATGCAAGGAACTAAGGCATCTGGTGCCCAAAGTCATGGGTGTTGAGGATGATCCAAAGGGTGGACCAAGGCTCTAGGAGGCACTTATGCACTTGTTTCATTCACATGGACTTCCCTCACATAGCACTTCAGGTGCTTATCATGTTGTGCATATACGATGTAGATACATGAACGAAGATATGTACAAATTCTATATACAGAAATTGCGCATATACAGAAGATATATGCATATCTTCCATATCTCCCTAACTTTCCTATATGCGTATATCTTCCGTATATGCACAATTTCTATATATGGAATTTGCGCATATACGATGCAGATACATAAACGACGTGCATATATGAAAGATATGCACATATAAAAAAGTGAGGGATATACGAAAGATATGCGCATATCTTCCATATATGCGCAATTTCCGTATATGCGCAATTTCTATATATGGAATTTGTACATATCTTCATTCATGTATCTACATTATTTATGCGCAAATTCCATATATAGAAATTTCGCATATACGGAAATTGTGCATATACAGAAGATATGCACATATACGGAAATTGCGCATATACAGAAGATATGCGCATATCTTTCGTATATCCCTAACTTTCCTATATGTGCATATCTTCCGTATATGCACGTCGTTCATGTATCATGATCGTATATGCACAAATTCCATATACACAAATTGCGCATATACGGAAATTATGCATATACAGAAGATATGCACATATCTTCCATATATGCACAATTTCCGTATATGCGCAATTTCTATATATGGAATTTGCGCATATACGATGCAAATACATGAACGACGTGTATATACAGAAGATATGGACATATAGGAAAGTTAGGGATATATGGAAGATATGCGCATATATTCCATATATCCGCAAT
The DNA here is from genome assembly GCA_000404065.3 of Pinus taeda. Classification (NCBI taxonomy): domain Eukaryota; kingdom Viridiplantae; phylum Streptophyta; class Pinopsida; order Pinales; family Pinaceae; genus Pinus; species Pinus taeda. The sequence continues at coordinate 22,896 of APFE031621095.1, forward strand.
TTCCGTATATGCACATATTTTCCGTATATGCACAATTTTCGTATATGCTCAAGTTCTGTATATGGAATTTGTACATATCTTTGTTCATCATGTATCTACATCGTATATGCGCAAATTCCATATACAGAAATTTCACATATACGGAAATTGTGCATATACAAGAGATATGCGCATATACGGAAGATATGCGCATATTTTCTGTATAGCCCTAACTTTCCTATATGTGCATATCTTTCGTATATGCATGTCGTTTATGTATCTGCATCATATATGCGCAAATTCCATATACAAAAATTTCTCATATACGGAAATTGTGCATATACGGAAGATATGCGCATATACAGAAGATATGCGCATATCTTCCGTATATCCCTAACTTTCCTATATGTGCATATCTTCCATATATGCACGTCGTTTATGTATCTGCATCGTATATGCACAAATTCCATATACAGAAATTGCGCATATACGGAAATTTTGCATATACGGAAGATATGCGCATATCTTCCATATATGCACAATTTATGTATATGGAATTTGCGCATATACGATGCAAATACATAAACGAAGTGCATATATGAAAGATATGCACATATAGAAAAGTTGGGGATATACGGAAGATATGCGCATATCTTCCATATATGCGCAATTTCCGTATATGCGCATATATTCTGTATATGCACAATTTCCGTATATGTGAAATTTTTGTATATGGAATTTGCGCATATATGATGTAGATACATGAACGAAGATATGTACAAATTCCATATACAGAAATTGCGCATATACGGAAATTGTGCATATACGGAAGATATGCGCATATATGGAAATTGCGCATATACAGAAGATATGCACATATCTTCCATATATCCCTAACTTTCCTATATTTGCATATCTTCCGTATATGCACATCGTTTATGTATCTACATCGTATATGCGCAAATTCCATATACAGAAATTGTGCATGTACGGAAATTGTGCATATACGGAAGATATGCGGATATCAATAGCCTACAATAGCAACTCCCTTCCATTGGGTATAATTTTAAACCATGAGAATTGCATGATCTGGATGATACGAGGTTGAGGTCTCAAACTTGGAACCATATTTTCCCTACATCCATACTTGACTTTGAGCCAATATGACACAAATTTTGACCACTGCAATATTTTTTTAGGAATTTATTTGTAGATCATTATTATTAATAGTCAAATTTAACTAGAACATTATTTAAGGACCAAAATATGTAAAGAAGCAAAGAGAAACAACAATATGCATTCACATTGATAGTAAATGATAACATAAAACCTAGGACAACTAACTACTAGGTAACACCAAACAATAATGCTACTTTCATTTTAATGCATGGTTCTTATCAAATCTTAAATTCCAGATAGGTCAAATCAAATGAAAAATCAGTATAACTACTACTATATGACATTCATAATTTCAAGTTGGAAAATAATATTAAGTTCCTCACCATGAAGACTCTCCTTGCTCAAACAAATATCAACAGATCTCAAGGGAATATGCGGAAGAGTTCCTAGTATAATGATCAATTGGGAGAAAGATCTACTAACAAGATATCTCAATCCTTTGCCTTCAGTGCCCAATACTACTATTATTGGAATGCCTAAAATAACCTCATTCAAAGGCACTACATCTTTAGATACAAAAGCATCTATAACCTGACATATGTTGCTCATAGAGGATTTCAGTTCTTCAAATTTCATAGCTATTAAAGTTACCGTTGAATTGAGCTTTAGCATAGAAAAATCATGACAACGAAATTGGGAAATAAGATACAAAAAATCAAAGAAACCACCAAAGATTGTACTATATTAAATTTCCAACCACCAATACACTATATTAATAAACATTGTATTAAATGACATTGTACTTATTGACATTAGTATTTTCAATGACTAACAACAATATAAATTGGTTTAATTGCAACATTTATTCAACCTCACTTAGCGAGAGGATTGGCTTTCTCCGCTTTGAAACAACCACCAATACATTGTACAAATAATAAACATTATATTAAACAACGTTGTACTAATTGACATTGGTATTATTTCATTGACTAATAAAAATAGAAAAAGAATAAAATTCATGAACTTTGTCGCACTTAAAAAAAAACTGATTTAATTTTAACATTAATTCATCTCACTTGGTGGGAGGATTCCCTTACTTTTCTTTAAAACAATAACCCCACTCATATGGGTCCTCTGGTATTATCGAACATTGGCCCAAACTCATGTTGAGACGTAAATTTTACATAGTGAACACATTTTTAACCATTCAAATCCCCAACGAAAACTAGGGAATCTCGAGGGAGGACAAAAACCCTAAATCACAAGCCCTAAGTGACACTGAATTAGGAAAATTCGAGGAAGGACTAAAACCATGAATCATAAGCCTAAGCAACAATGAAGAAGAAGTCACTGACTAATACAAATATATATATATATGAAAAAAAACATTCATGAACTTTTTTGTACTTAAGAAATAGTTTTAATTGCAACATTTGTTTAGCCTCAATCGATGTGAAGATTCCCTTTCTCCACTTTCAAACAATAACCCCACGCCTACGGGCTCTCTGCGGTCATCAACCATCAACCTGAAGTCATGTTGAGATAGAAATTTTACACAATGAATGCATCCCCAACCATTCAAATCCCCAAGGAAAACTGAAAAATCTGAAGGGAGGATAGAAAACCTGAATCACAATCCCTAATTGATGTTTAATTAGGCAACTTTGAGAAAGGACAAAATCCCTGAATCACAAGCCTAATCAACGATGGGGAGAAGACATTATGCTTCTATGGAACAAGTTCACCACAATTGGCTCCTATGGCTTTTCTTTTTCGGTGGCCCATAGCACTGACATACCTTTAAGTGCCACTGATGATTTCACCCTTCCATACATAGGGATCTTGAATATTAGTGCATAAACCCCACACTAAAACAAGAAAATATCCTTACCACAATCTGTACAACTGAAAACTAATACCATTCAACCTCTAAAAGAAACCCTGAAAAATCAATGATTCCACATATACTCCATAGAACATTTCCATCAATTGATGAAAGGAATATAGCCATAAAGCTATCGCAAAATGCCAAAATTTCAAAAAATATGTTGCAACCCTAACAAAAATATAAGAAAAATGAAAACCAAATTCCAACACAAGTTATTTCTTTGAAACTAAATTACTAAAAAACAAAAAAAAATTGGAAAAAAAAACTAAAGGAGTCCAAAGTGTACTTCGCACTGGCTTCCTCGCTCTCACCATAGACAATAACCTTGGCAACAACAAAAATCAAACGAGTGTGAAGCATGAGAAGGAGCTCTTGCTCAACATTACGCATGTAGTGATGAAACTTTGCAATTTCTTTAGCCCCAAACAGGCACTTGTAAAGACCTAAGGTGTCCCCAACATCCGACACCTCCATAATAAAATGGGGTTTCAGGATAGAAAACATCGGCCATGATTGCCACATTCTCTTGACCAATTTTCTTACCCACACTTAGAAGTACAAAACACTCGCCTTACTCAGAAATAAAGTAGAACAAAAATTGCCAACAATGGCTCCTTCACCTACAAAATTCATGCAAAATTCAAACACTCCATTAAAGTCCCTCTCCATCCCCACTTCCCACGCCATCCACAACTCCTGATGTAGTCATAGCCCCTGATGGACAGACGAATGCACAATAATACTAACAATTCACAACACAATTAAAAACAAATTAATAGTCCCTGGCGTCACTTTGTCGCCCCATCAAGGGCACAAATTTTCAACCGGACACTAGCCTCCACATATCCAATAAAAAATTAGATTTTTTTTTAATAAATAAATAAATCCTTATGCGTAATGTCAACGTAACACTTTTTTTTTCAAGTTGTGTACTGTCAAACTAATAAAATCAAATGGATCATATATGTCCCCGCAAAGATATAACAAATACATTCGTTATATGCAAAGTGAAACTAATGCATGAGTTGACAATGCATCGATATAACCATTCGTTGCATTTGAAACTCATGCGTTTGAAACTAATCCATCCTTTGACAAATTCCTAATGTAATTTAGATAATTCTTGATTGATAAACTTTGACAAATTTGTAACTTCATAGTAGAGGTATCATTTTTCTTTCTCATATTGTTACTTCTAAGGATTTTCCACTTAATTTACAGTCCTTATATAGAGCAGTTGAAATTGGTCTCACTAGTTGTATAGCCAAAAAATGGGAGCAATACATATTTCAGATTAATGTCGCATGGATTATTATTTCAGAGGAATTGGACCAGATGACCTAGGCATGACAATCACACAAGAATAAAATTTTTGTCAGAGAACTATACAAGAGTATCTTACACTCTCTATCCACTGTGGAGGATCACATCTGGTTACAAAGACTTTGGTCATGGGAGTTGCCTATGAAACTTAAGTGTTTTGGATGGTTGTCCTTGCACAATAAAATCCTCACTTAGGAGAACTTACCCATAGAGGATTCATTGGACCTAGCATTTTCTCCCCCTGTATGCAGAATTTGGAGGATGTTCTTCATTTATTTATGAGGTTTCCTATAGCCATTAATATGTGGAATTCAATCCTATTCACTTTATGGATTGTGGCTACTTCGAATACTAATTCACTAGAGTCATGCCTTAAATAATGGTTCGAGTCTCATAACAATTATTGCACTTTACCATTCTACATTTTCTGGGGCATCTAGTGATGTAGGAAACAACATGTTTTTGAGCAAAAAAGGGTGCATGTTAGGACTGCAATTTGGGGATTGTGGCTTACTTATCAAAAATTGGACCAAGGAAAAAAGTACATAATCTGAGAAAGGCACAAGCATTGGATTTGTGGCAAAGGTTCCTGATTGGCTTTTTCAATGGTGCTAGCTCTAATAGTAATTGTGGTTGTAGTGCTATTATTATTTCTGAACCAGACATTTACTATCAATTCTGGTGGGAGGGAGGCAGGGGCTCCAACAATGGGGCAAAAATCATAGCTTTATGGGGCACTCTCTTCACTACAAAATGGATCAACATCAATGAATTATAGGTATACGTGGAGTCCAAGAGATCTATTGACTAGGCTGAGAGTCTCTCTCGATTCCATCCTCCATCATTAACAAATTGGATGAAGCTCATATGTTTAGTTGAACGTACTTTCTAGCAAATCACATACAACCACATCCACAGGGAGCATAATCACATCGCAGACAAGCTTTGAAAAAGAGTAGGAAAAAGTTTTGCAATCATTTTTATGTTGCATACAAACATGATTCCAAGATTGACACAGACAATATTTCCATTGCTTAGCCTCTACTATCTTCAACATATCGAGTCTACAAACACTAATACATTTTAACAGTTTTTACATATTGTTTAGAAATTGTTAAGCATAAATAACAAGTGTTTGCAAGTTTTGTTAACCTTCTAAGGACTATCTTTCAAGTATAGTTTGACAAAAAAATCATTATGTATCTCTCGAAACTGTATATATAAATTAGTCTTTTTTTTCCTGGAAAAAAATTCGTTGATAAATTATATATTATTGAGAGTAACTTTTTTTTATAATAAGTTAATAAATTTTAATATATTACCTAGACTTCTATTTCGAATATATAATGTGATATGTGCATATGAATGTAAGGTTAAGCTATTTACATTTGAAATTATTCATTGATATATGCATTAGTTTATCGTGCGTTCGCACATGCATGTGCCGATAATGGATTTCGAAACCACTGTATTCATTAATGATGTAATCTTAGATAATGCATTAATTTTTTTGAAAATTTTAATAAAATCAGTTTGGAAAAATCATATTGTTAGTAGGGGATGGATAGGTGTGATTGAGGAAATCAATTTGCTTATTATTGGCTTTTATGTGAAAAATAGTTAAGTGTCTTTTCCTTATAAGTTTAAGTGTCTTTTCCTTATAAGTTAAACATAATTAAGTTCATGAAATCTTTGAAATATATATCAATTAGATTTTATTTATTTATTATTACATATGGTATAAAAGATGTTATAATTCATTATTTTGTATAATGAGTTAGTTCTATAATTTTAATTATCATATTATAATTAGATATTAAATAAAAATTAGATAGTTGTGGTTGAGTCAAGTATTTATTTTTCTTTCATGTTTTGTTTATGTTTAATTGTTTATTTATTGCCAAGGCATAGTGGCTTTTATCTAGAATTATGATAATTTTGGTGGATATATTGACCATGGAACTGTCATTAAATTCCTATATTTACTAACTATTATTAGAGTAGAGTTAATATTCAATGTAGAGGTATCTCCAATAGAGAATTCCACATAGATGCAATTCCAATAGAGAAAATCAATCGACAAAACTACAAGTCCTTTAAAGAATTGACAAGAACAAATTGCAGAGACTATAAACATTGTAGGCACAAAGGAGAGATACTCATGTTTGAGAAATTGGTATCAAATAAACAACAATCAGAAAAGGTACATGTCAAAGTACAAGAAGAGCCCAACAAAGTTATGGACATGCTAAACATTTAGCTCAACAAAGTTACGAAGATGATAAACATCTAACGCATTGAGGATGAGAGATCAACATCTCTTAGTGAAGAAATAGATAGCATGTCATCCCCAAATGGGTAATGCATACAACAAAATAAGACATGGTAGAGGTTTCGCAAAAACCTATTTTAAATGTGGATACTATGAGAATTTGAACATATGAGTGTTTCAATTTTCTTAGTTAAATTTTGTAAGTCTAATTAGTAAATCATTTAAAATTATTTTCAAATTGCATTTCTAACTCAACTATAGCTAAAAACTTC
>APFE031621096.1:6432-48410 GCA_000404065.3 Pinus taeda
TTCTTCTGAAACTAGCACGAAGTTGAAGTCTTCTACTAGAGGAAGTGTCCCAGATTACCAACTGAAGGCATGCTCAGGGGCATCTTTGTTTCTGGCTACAACTCTACATCTGGTATGGTAGGTTGTGGCTCAGGCTCGCTTGATGTGGCTTTGAAGCTTGTAGATGACCATCATTTCCCCCCCTGCCAGATACAAGGTGAGATGACAGAGAAAACTCAACTGCAAGATTCTTCAATACTCTGGAACAAGTTCTGACATGTGATTGGAATATCTTCTTGGCTGTTGATTCCCATTACCAAGAAGCGATCCATCCAAGATGAATCTTTGTTCTTGTAGGACATTTATTTCTGAAGCATCTGTGTGAAGAATGATTGGTTTTATGACATTGCTTACATGGATGAAGATCAAAACAATGATCTTTCAAATGGCCAACTCAGTCACAGTGTTGGCATTTCACAATCTGTTGTTGTTGTTGTTGTTGTTGTTGTGGAAGAGGGGCAGAATTTGGAACAGCTGGATGTGAACTGTCATGAAAGAATCCAGCACTTTGAAACTGAATGGGCTTGGCATAGTCTGGAATATGAAAGGACAAGTCCTTGTCATATCCAAGACCAGTTCTGTGCTTGTTGTGGACAAGCTATTCCCAAGGTCTGATGATGGGCTTGGGAAGTGCAGACTGAGTTTCTGCATGTGCATGTAACATTGCTACTTTGTTTGGTACTAAATCTGAATGAACTGTAACATTATTGACTTGCTGCTGATGGGTTGCTATCTCAATGTTTTGAACAGAAACAAGTTCAGAATGATGTCTATTTTGATGTAGCTCTTCTTACTGTAGTTGTGATTCAAGCTGCAAAAAAATTGATCTTTTCTTGTGCATTTTGCAAATAAATTTGAATGTCAAAAAGAGTTTCTTTGTTGACTTTTACCATCCCATCAATAGTGGAATGAATTAGGATATTCAATAACGTTAATGCATCTTCAAGTCTGGTCATTATCTCAATAGATAAACCCTGATATGCAAATGATTTTTGCCACAATGTTCTCCACGGTGGGTGATTTTTGTAAGTTTATTCACTGTACATTGTTTTTAATGCTTCCACATGTAGTAACAGTCTCCAAATAAACTTATATTTTCCAATAGAAAATTCAGAAATTAAGTGCAATGGCCATTAAGTGATAGCTACTACATAATGGACTTTTCTCATTGAAAAACTTAACTAAACAATGAGCAAATTGGAAGATAGAACCTGATAATTAAATGTCAGCCAACACAAATTAGTAGATATGCAATTATCAGTCCCGAAAATGGCACCTCAACATTTGTTTATGATGTACGCTGCCCAGGAAATGGAAGAATAGATTCCCTCTTCACCACAGTCCTTATATCATCATCAAACCACACTCATTCAACTTCTGAGATAGCATACAGTCCCTTCAATGTAGCTACAACAATAACAGAAGGTGGAATGATGACTTTTTGCCCCGCAGAAAGAACTCCAAAATTCGTGGTTATGCCCATAAACGGAGTACGACCTCTTGATTGTTGCTTTCACACCCCAACCACATGACATGCCCAAACACATTCAGCGCAAATGTAGTCAAAATATTAACATCATCGTTGGCATCGACATCCAAGCAGCAAGATGTGCCCTGGAGAATTCGAAATGTTCTACTTCCCCTGATGTACTTCCCCAAGCTTCACGCACGGTATGAGGAGGGTCAATGTATGACTGAGAATATGAACCAGTGGAGTGGTGGTGCGATGTGATAGTGCAACAGTCATCGAGCCTCGGAGACATGAACATGCAAATCCATAACAGCACGTGAGTAGGTGAACGTGTCGGTTCGTTGAGTTCCCAACTCGTTCTTTGTTTTCCTCCTCTGGTGGAATGAATGGAAGAACGAACCGAATGTATTGCTTGGAAACCACAGCTAATACTCATATAGCTTGTGGAGAACAACGTAGGGCTGCTTGGAGCTTCAATACATGTGCACGGTCATAGTTTAATTCTCGCCCTGCAAACTTGTAACAGAGGCTTTGTATACGTTATAAAACAGAGGAGGTAGTTTGGACTGGTGGTATGCAGAGGAGTATGTGTGGTGGAAGTTGCTCCTGCTCCTGCTGTCAATACCAAGGCAAAGGCACCCAAGGACAAGAAGCCCTGAGCTGCCAAGGGCTCGAAACATGCTCCTTCTCACCCTATGTATTTACTGATGATCATATAAGCAATTTCAACTTTGAAGGAGAGGATAGGTTCCAGTCAGTTCAAGCTTTCTAAATTTATTAGTGCAAAATATAAAGTTGTTCTCCCTGGAAATGATGAGAAATTATAGGTTGTTTAACTCCGCAAGTTATCTAAAAGCGACAAGATTACGAAGGTTCAGGGTTCATACAATCTCTCAGATGAGTTGAAGGCATCCTCTAAAGCTGCGGCCAAGCCTAAGAAAACAAATTCGTCAGACAAAAGACAAATCCGCAACTACCCAGTGAAGCAGAAAAATGTTATGTCTATAATTGACAGGTTCAACAGAGAAATCAATGGCAAATAGGTTCTGCAGAGTTGACAGGTTTTAAAAATACCCACAGCCTCTACTTTTAGATAGCTGGAATGTGCGTTACACTCAGAATCACAGAACCTACAGCTATATGAATGTAGAGAGGACGTTTCCGAGTTGTGAACTGTTTCTGACCCGTTCAGAGAGAACAATTAGTTCTAAATGTCATAGCTGACGGCTAAGAATAGTAGAGTGAACCGGTAGAGGCATAAGCGAGGTATACATTTCAAAAGAGGTAGCATTTGAATGCCGAGCTATACGTTACAAAGGAGAATGATTGCACAACAATAAATGACACATAATGCCAGAAAAGTTATAGAGGAAAAGATCTCAGACTAGCGACCTTGCGTATGAGGGAAAAACGTTATTTTTTATTTTTATTTTTTTTATTTTTTTCTATATTAGAACAATGGATCGAGGTACAGGATTGACATCTATATAAAGGCCACAATGAAACATATTCTCATAAACAAGTCGCTCATACTTGAGCAGGGCAGGAGATCGCCCGCTCTGGTACCATGTTAAACGCACATGAAAAACAAGAGAAATATGAAAGATAAAACATGAGAGTGTAATTTTTATTAACAAGAGATATACATTTATAGTACATTATGTGACAGTTGGGTTCCACATCCCAAGGTCTCTTGGACTACTTTGTCTATTCAGCTTCCACACTAACCCATTTAGGATTAGTTGTCCAACAATAGTTGTAGGAGGGCGTACATGCTCTTCATGAAACTTCCCAGCTCCTCAAATTGTTTTTAAAATCCATTTCGATCTCTCTGTGATTTCTACAGGAGCCTCCTGTAGAATACACAATGTTCGAAAAAAACACATAGTGAGGTGGAAGAAAGGTTAGAAATGATTGAGAAGAGTGTGGAGGAGGTGAAATAGGCTTTGTGGCATCTTCTGTTGCTTCTTGTGGTCTACATGTAACTTGCAATGCATTTTGAAAGTCAATTTTCTCTTCCTTTTTCTATTTTGAAAGACAACTAGGGCGCCTCAAGGAGGTTTTCACCCCAAATTGCCTACCCTGGGTGCCTCCAAAGGAGGTTTTCACCCAGGGATCTTATTCTTTTTTCTCTCTCTTTTTTTTTCATCATTGGGCCGCCTCAAAAGAGGTTTTCAACCCAATGATGGGACTCAAGCGCCTCATGGAGGTTTTCACTTGAGTCATTATTTTTCTTTTTTTCTGCTTCTTCAATGAGTGGGTGGAATGGAGGCTAAGACCTGCTCCACTACCAACACTATCTTATTCAAATCTTCAATGAACTCTCACTTGGAGAGGGGCTTCTTGTAAATTTTCAACATATGTCCATTGACAACCATGGGGATGGCTTCCTCATCAATGATTTTGATCGAAACTAAACCATTGTCATTGCATTTTTCCATAGTGTGGGGTCCCAGCCATCTTGTCCTCAACTTACCTTTGAAGTCTTTATACCTTGAATCATAGAGCAATTTCCAATCTCCCTCTTGGAATTGCTTCTCCCTGATATATTTATCATGCCATGTTTTCCTTTGAAGCTGGACTACCTCTGTGTGGAGAAGGGCCTGCAATATTTGTTCATCCAATCCTTTGAGATGGAGTAACCTTTCCCTCTGTGCATGGCTGAGGTCTAGGTCCAACTGAGCTGCCATCCTTAGTGTACTGTATTCAAATTCTATTGATAGCAAAGCCTTCTTCCCATAGACTAGTTCATAGGGTGTGAACCATGTGGTGGTCTTCCATGTTGTATTGTAGGCCCAGGTGGCCTCAACTAGTCTATATGCCCAATCTTTTTTGCTGTTGCTCACTACCTTGGTCAGAATTCCTTCCAAAGCTCTGTTAGTGACTTCCACCCGTCCAATGGCTTGTGGATGGTAAGGGTGGAAGTCCTGTGCTTGATTTTATGATGTGTGAGTAGGTCTTCAATCAAATTGGAAATGAATTGATTGCCTTGATCTGTAATCAGTTCTCTTGGATACCCGAACTTATAGAATATGTTCTCTCTTAAAAACTCAGCTACTTTTTCCTCAGTTTCTGCCTTGATTGCTTTTGTCTCTACCCATTTTGTCAGATAATCAGTGCACATAATGATGTATTGCCTATGTTTTGAACGAGGGTTTATAGGACCCACAAAGTCCATGCCCCACTTCTCAAATGGCTCAAAAGTCACTTGAGGTTGCATGGGCATCTCATCCTTTGGAGTAGGTTTCCCCATCCTTTCGCATCGATTGCATTGGTTGATATATCTCTTCACATCTTGATGAAGAGTGGGCCAATCGTAACTTACTTGCAAGATTTTGAAGGCAATCCTTTTTGCTACAAAATCGCCTCCACAAGGTCCGTCATGACAAGTTAAGAGAATGTCAAGAACTTCCTCCTCCCTGACACATCTTCTCAAGATCTAATCTAGGCCAAGTTTGAAGAGATTGCCCCCAATCCAAGTGAAAGGGGCACTTTTCCTCACGATCTTTCTCTTCTCTTTTGAGGACAGGTGTGGTGGGAACTGTGCCGAAACCAAGTAATTTGTTATATCAACAAACCATGGAGAGAGTATTGAGATGGAAAATAGGTGCTCATCTGGCATTTGATCATCCACCATTCCTTCCTCACCTGAAGGAAAATTTACTCCAGACAAAAAGTCAACAACAACATTTCCTTTGCCAGGCTTATCCACAGTGGTTAATTCAAACTGCTGCAGTAAAAGAAACTATCTAATAATGCGAGCATTTACATTTGGTTTATTCATTAAATACCTAATTGCAGCATGATCAGTGTGTACAAAGGTTTGATAGCCTATGATGTAATGTCTGAATTTATTTAAGGAATGCACTACAGCTAGGAGTTCCTTCTCTGTGACCATGTAGTTTAACTCTGCCTTTGACAAATTTTTACTTATAAAGTATATGGCATAAGGTAACTTTTCATCAATTTGTCCCAAGGCTGCTCCTGTTGCTTTTTCGAGGCATTTGTGTGAATGTGGAAAGGTAGCGCCCAGTTTGGGCCTCTCAAAATTGTGGCAATCACAAGTTTTCTTTTCAAGGTATCTAGGGCTTCTTGACAGTTTTAAGTCCATATGAACTCGACATCTTTTCCCAGAAGACCAAACAATGGAGAGGCTAACTTACTGAAATATTTAATGAATCTTCTATAATATCCCGCTAAGCCTAGGAAACTTTGAACATCTCTCACCTTTTGAGGAGGTGGGGACCACCTGCAATCCTTGTTGAGATATTGCATGACCTAGCACAGTCCCTTCTGTCATAAAAAATTCACATTTTTCTAGACTAAGGGACAAGTTCATTTCAATACACTTGTCCAAAACTTTCCCTAGGTTAGATCGAGATTCTTGGAAGTTAGAACCATAAGGAGTAAAATCATCCATATATATTTCCACTGCATTATGAACCAGTTAAGAAAATATACTCAATATTGCTCTCTGGAAAGTGGCTAGAGTGTTGCACAAACCAAAAGGAAGGACCCGGTATGCAAGGGCACCCCAAGGACAAGTGAAAGTGGTCTTATATTGGTCTTCTGGGTTGATTTGAATCTGATTATACCCGATAAACCCATCTAGGAAGGAGAAAAACCTTTTCCCTGCTAAACCATCTAACACTTGATCTATGAAAGGCAAAGGAAAATGGTCCTTTTTAGTGGCCTTGTTCAGTTCCGGATTGTTATAGACATATTTGGGCACATCAACCCCAAACTTATATGTCAATGTATTAGGGCTCATCAACCCCTAAAAGAGTTGTTTCATACCCTAAATGAACATAGTCATCTGAATACATCATTCCCCAAAAGTTCCATCTGAGAAACCATCTGGAAATTACCTAAATTGAACCATACTGACTGCTCCACTGGAAAAGTGCAATGCATACTGAATGTTACACTGGCAGGGTGCGATGCATACTATTTAGGCCTTCTATAAGGTGCAATGGGTGAGGATGGACAAATTTTTGGGACAATTTGTTAGTTGGTTGCTCATGGAATCTTCTAGAAACTTCTCCTGTGCCACTTGCCTCTCTAAATTCGCCCAAGGATGAACAAGGGAACTAGGAAACCATCTCCAATTCATTCTCTTGTGGAACCAATTGTAACTAATCAAACCCCATGGATGACTCACACCCTTGAAAACATCTATAAATGGATCTCCAATCCAATAGATCAGAAGGCTGGAAGATTGTGAATTGCAAGGAAGTGTTGATAGTTTGTCATTGAGGAGAGAGCAATGTATTCTTATTGGTGTGATCTTGCTATTTCATGAGGTGAAGAAGGATTGAAGCTGGGAGGAGTGCATTGGATCAAACCACTGGGTTGTAATTCTCCTTTCTATTAATAAAGTTCTCCAAGTTTTCTTCCATATGATTGTGCAATTGTGAATGCTATCATTTGTTCATTACATATCTGATTCTGTAATGTTTATGTTGTAATAGATCACAATGCTTTGATGGCTCTTTGTTGCTGTACTTGTGCAGGTACTTTCCAAGCATGTTAAGTACAGGGAGGAGTTGCAGGATCTGGCAAAGGAGAGAGAGATCAAGCAAGGGATTAAGCAAAAGTTCCAGGTTGGTTCCATTACATTTCTCTTATCTATTACACATAGGAGGAATCATTGAATTGCTTTAAACTGTTGTTTCTAGGGTAGCTGCCAAACCTAGAGGGCTAGCATTCTTTAGAAATATTAGTTTTCCCAGAAACAAATTGGTGACTCCACTGGGGATGACCAGGTGTTTGTTTGTTGTTATTTTTTTGTTTTATGTTCAACTTGATAAGCTATAGACATAGTCTGAAGTCAGCCAGGTAGCCTTCGAACTGCTTTTGCCTTGGAATTGCATAGTAGATGAATGTTGCTTCAATCAATCACTGGTTTAGTTTATGAATTAAACATTTGACTTGCAAGCAAATCTAGATGCCCTTTTGGTAGCTCAGTAACCTCTCAAGACATTCCATCATATTTTGTTTATCATTGTTCATCAAAACCCAGCTTAATTCATTGAAAACAACTCCACATTTGAGCCAAAACCCATTTCAGTTGCATTCCCTGGACCATCGCACTGTCTTCCACTGTGACTCAGTATGCATAACAATTCTCGAGTGTAGTAAGTGTGATGCATCTCAATTTTTGTGAAGCCTAGGTGCGATGATTAACTGAACTCTTTTTCCATCTAGAAATTGAGGGTTTTTTACCTTGTTTTCAATTTTGTTTTGTTGTTTTGTTGCATATGAACAGTGCCTCTTTACTGAAGCTTACTTGCATCACTTAGGTCAGCTTCGATTACATTAGGATTAGTGAATGTATTTGTTCCTCATTTAAAATCCTTTGTCGAAAAGTTGTTTTAGTCGATTTGTTGCTTTGATACAAAAGTGTGGTAATTGTTGTTTTGTGTCGAAAAGAGAAGTGTCGTAATTGTCGTTTTTTGTCGAAAAGAGAAGTGTCGTAAATTCTTCCTTCCCTTGATAATCGATTAAAACTTTCTTCATGTATTTTATTTGATTTATTTATATTCAAAGTGTCGAAAGCATTTTTATTCAAAATTGAAAGTGTCATTTTGAGTCGTCCTTTCCCTTTTGAAAGAAAATTGTCGAAAATGTCATTTTGAGTGCAATAATTTTAGATCTTTGTTGCATTTAGCTTCCCATTTTGCATCTTTCACATTAAGGAAAGAGAAAACAAATACATGCATTTGCATTTAGCATTTTATGGTTTATGTGCGAAAAGATGATTTAGGAAAATGCACTAGTGTGTGCTCTTTGCTCTTTACTTAAAAGCACTGTTATCTTCTTTCCCTAGTAGCTAGGATTTTCGTTGCTCAAATAAACAAAGATTGTTTATCATTGTAGATTGCATCTTAGGAATTTCAGATCATCATCACGCGGTGAACCATTGAAAGGAAAACTCTAAACAAGATCAACTTTAAAATGAATTTCAATGAACCTAACAACACTTTGGAACTTAACGCAACATATCTAGAGGTCTAGGCTGGTGACGTGTTCTAGCGTCATTAAAACTAGTGGCTATCGTTTTCATTGAAGGTTGGGTGATTCCTCCTCCTTGATACAACAAGTGCTAGCATGAACTTGTGCTCCTCGTACCATCGCGTATATATTGGGAGACCACAATAGGCTTAAATCCTTTATCCATAGGAAACTGAGTCTGCCACTTTACTGATTGCAATGCACTAAACACAACATTCAGGAAGATTGACTACCGTACATAAGTCCTTGGTAATTTCTCTTTAATTTATCACCAAGGTGTATATTGCAGTTTTGCGATTGGTTTGGTAATCCCTTTGTCTAGATTCTCCAGAGTTGTCACTTTCATTCCTTTTCAACTCTCTAAAAGAAAAGGTCCATCTAAGCACTTGTCCTCTCAGGCTCATTAAAAATCGAAGGAGACTAGAGTCATCTTTAGCTTTTTCTAGACTTTAAAAACTAAAAAAGAAAAGTTGCGTCTAAAGTATCGTTAAAATTAATTGATTTCAAATAACATCCCTATTCCTTAGTTGATCTTAGGTTGAGACATATGGTGACAAATCTAGAGTCCACTGATCAAGGAATCCCTTTCGATGGGAATCCTAGTCCTTTTCCTTCTTTCAGAAATATTGGTGCTCCTTATATGGGTACATTGTCCCTTCCGGGATTTACCATTGGCTTGCCAGTATAGTTGTTTTCAACCTCCTTGGTTCAAAATGTCATGATTTACCCTTTGCCTTCTTCTTCGTTTGTTTCTCCCTCCCCCTCTTCCTCTTTGCTTGGTGAAAGTTTTGGTACTAGTAACCAAGTGACTAAGAAGAAGAAGAAAGGGAAGAAGAAGAAGAAGAAGCCAATTCAGCAAGGGGGCAACCAAGCAGCCATTGCTTTGAATGCAACATCTGATGAAAATCCATCCGTTAAGCCTCACAAAGTCAAATATCCATGCATAATTTTTGCGGGAGACCATTTTCATCGAAATTTTCCTTACTTTCCTTGAATCTTGAAAGAATGGTATTCCCATTCACGCCATCCCTTGTCATCAACCTCTGGAGATCATGTTGGTAACACACCATCAACTAGTGATAGTAAAGTTCATGGAAAGAAGGGAAAAGTCAACTTTCCATGTAGGTTATGTGAAGGTAATCACCCCTTTCACCCTTGTCCCTATTAGGATGAAGCCAAAAGAGTGTTAGATAACCATCTTGCTTCACCGAAGTGACTTCCATCTGGTTACAGGAAACTCTCCCTAAATCCTTCACTAGTTGATGAACTGACTGACCAAAATCAACCATCAGTTGAAACCACTCTCTCTAAAAGTGAATCCTATGAGTCTATACCAAATCCAAATCAACAGGTCGAGGTAACAGTTGACCCGATTTCACCTTAAAATAATCATACCTTTTCTGAAGAGAGTGATTATGATTCCATTCCATTCTTTCTGTTATTTCAGATTCAAATGAGCTTGGGGGCAATCCACTTGTTCCATCAAGACAGGAGGAAAATCCTCCAGTTCTCGTAACTCAAGGGGTTGGTTCTCCTATTTCTACGGTACCCCCTCCAAGTAGTCTAGTCACTTCCTTTGATTGGAATCAACTGGCAGGATCCCGCCTTCCTTCTTATGTGCCTTTCCAGATCATAGTACAAGTTTGTAAAATGATTGTATCTGGCACTATTATAGATGAAGGCGCATCAGCGAGTATCCTTTTTCCTCAACTGCTTGGAAAGAACTTGGTTCACCATCGCTTATGCCTATTACACAGAATATATTGGCTTTTAACAAAGCAACCATTCGATCGTTAGGTATCCTTCCTCAATTACCTATCACTTTGGGAGGAAAAACCATTTATCTGAACATGATGGTAGTCCCAGGACCTTTATATTACAATTTACTTCTTGGGCGTGACTATGTTTATCACATAGGAGCTATTGTTTCAACACTCTTTCGAGTGATTTGTTTCCCGCATGAAGGCATGATTGTCACTGTTGACCAACTTTCATTTTCCTATCCAAATATAGCTCCTAGTCAACCATCATCCCTAAATCGTCCATTTATACCAATGGTATCATCCCCGCCATGGGTTAATTATGTGGCAACCTGTTCCATACCTACATTGACTGACGATTAGTTCAGTGATGTTGTACATCATATACTGGGGGCATTGGAACCAGATTTCTCCTTCATGACATCTTATGAGTTGTGATAAGGAGTTTGAGGATAGTTCCTTGTCTTGTGTCATCCTCATTAAAAAATGAAACAGCTCTTAAGAGCATAATTGCTTGTCTTGTGTCAAGCTATTTTAAAAAAAGAAAAAAAGAAACAAGTTCCCAAGTTCCAAGTCAAGTCTTTCACTTGATCTCCTAAAAGAACCTTCATTCCATCCACCTGATAGTCATGAGTAGTCTACTTAGGTGAATGTAATGAAACTTTGGGGGCATGCACCTAGTGGTAAAGATAAGTTTCCCTATAGGTTATGTGATTGGTCTTTCACATCATTCACCTTTGTCTATCTAGACGAAGCCAAAGAGGTGTTGGATAACCATCCTGCTTCATTGCAATGACTTCCATCTGGTTACAGGAGACTCTCCCTTCATCAATATGGGGGCATGCAAACCAAATCAAGCATAATTTATTGTTTCAAGCTTATGTAAACATGAAACCAAATCCAAGCATAGCTCCCCATGGCTCAAGCTTGTCTAAAAATGAACCCATTTTCAATTTTTAACCCTTGTGATTGTCATCCTATCAGCTTTTTGAGCCTTTGTTGTGTTCATCCCATCGCCACCATCTTTTTGGCCAATCATAAGATTTCACTTGGTTGTTTTACCCTTTTTGAGGAACAATTGCAACGAATGGTCTTATTAGCTAGCCTCTTCAAATAAATCAACATGTTTTGAGAAGTTCCAACATCACCAGAACCAGTTGCTACCTTAGACACCACTCGGTCCTCAAAATAGAGTCCTCTTTAAACTCTTTTCAGACTCGTTAAACATGAAAATATTGTCGAGTGCTTATCTTGTCTGGCTCGTTAAAGTACTAGAAATGTCATCCCTCTTGTATTATTTTATCATTTTTCGGACCTGAGGGATTACTTTACGAAAAAGAAATTATGGAGTTTTCTTTTCGTCCCTTTTCAAACTCTCTAAACATGAAAATGACCAAGTTATCCTTGTCGTTAAACTCATTAAAACAATAGTGACAAACTTGTCCATCTAGAAGAGACCGAGTTTCACTGTTGCTAGACTCGTTAAAATATTAAAAAGTGACAGGTTTGCCCGAAGGGTGAATTATAGAACAAGCATATGTTATACTCCTCGGGCTTAACAAAAATAAAGAGGTACTGGTCAACAATGACTAGGGAAATAGGGGAACAAACTCGTATTATTTATGGTAGCAAGTCACTCTTGAACATGACACTTTCACTTCATCTCCATGATTGAGTTGGGTTGGGTTATTCCGTTCACCAGTCATCATACCATTGGTCTTTCATAGCATCCATATTCTGGGGTTAACACTACCAATTCATCTCAGTGTCGCCAACATGTTCAAGAGAAGTCATTGAGTTGATAAATCACCATTCCTGAACCTTGTGTCGTCAGTACATTTTTCACCTCCAGAAATCATTTGCTTCGTTTTGTGTCGTAGATGTGGGATACATCAAGGCCCTCCTATGATGAGTCACTTCTTGTCTACATCAGCTCATTATCCAAGAAGTTGACTTAGAAATAACCCTTTTAGTGCTTTGAAGCTTGAATACATCAATGGCAAGTTTCTCACTTCCGGCGACATGTTGACATCAATGGCCTTCGACCAAAAGATTTTGCATGGTGTTCGACATCGGATCATGTATTCACACCACATGAATTGTATTGTAGTACCTTGGGGATCATTATTATTATTGGTGATTCCTCTTGCGTCTGTTAATAGCTCACATCATTGGCTGGTAATAAGGCGATGTGTTTCCATGTTCAACTTTAGAACATCTCTTCACATGGATTGACTTGTACATCGAGTGAATATTGAACAAGTTGAAAGCCCCTAGATATAGTTTCATCCATTCGGGTTGCGATATATTCAGGGATATAAAAACATCAAATGTACAAGGGCTCTGCACAAATGGTCATCCTAATCATGGATGATGACTCTATATCTAAAGAATCACCAGTCTGTATCTACAGATGACTATCTGATCTACGTACATGAAATGAAATTTATAAAGCTGAGCATGGGAATGCCTCCCTCAGCTAGATCATGAAAATTATATTATGATGATGTATTATATTGTAATTTATGTAGGTCACCTTCCAGTTCGAAACTTTGGATCCTCATGAGAAAGCATTTCACCTGACATGAATATTTATGACCTCATGCTTTAGGGGGCAACTGTTATAGACATATTTGGGCACATCAACCCCAAAATTATATGTCGATGTATTAGGGCTCATCAACCCCTAAAAGAGTTGTTTCATACCCCAAAGGAACATAGTCATCTGAATACATCATTCCCCAAAAGTTCTATCTGAGAAACCATCCAGGAAGTACCTAAATTGAACCATATTGACTGCTCCACTGGCAAAGTGCAATGTATATTAAATGGTACACTACTAGGGTGCGATGCATACTATTTAGGCCTTCTATAGGGTGTGATGGGCGAGGATGGACAAATTTCCGGGATAGTTGGTTGCTCATGGAATCTTCTAGAAACTTCTCCTGTGCCACTTGCCTCTCTGAATTCATCCAAGGATGAACAAGGGAACTAGGAAACCATCTCCAATCCCTTCTCTAGTGGAACCAATTGTAACAAGTGGAATGACACTAATCAAACCCCATGGATGACTCACACCCTTGCAAACATCTATAAATGGATCTCCAATCCAAGAGATCAAAAGGCTGGAATATTGTGAATTGCAAGGAAGTGTTGATAGTTTGCCATTGAGGAGAGAGCATTGCATTCTTGTTGGTGTGATATTGCTATTTCATGAGGTGAAGAAGGATTGAAGCTAGGAGGATGAAACTGGATCAGATAACTAGGTTGTAATTCTCATTTCTATCAATAAAGTTCTTTAATTTTTCTTCCATATGATTGTGCATTGTATCATTTGTGAATGCTATCATTTGTTCATTATATATCTGATTCTGTAATTTTTATGTTAATAGATCATGACGCTTTGATGGTCCTTTGGTAGATCCTTCAACTCCTCCCTGTACTTAACATGCTTGGAGAGTACCTGGACAAGTACAACAACAAAATTTGTTTATGGGAAAACTAGTATTCCTAAAGAATGCTAGCCCTCTAGGTTTGGCAGCTACCCTAGAAACAACAGTTTAAAGCAATTCAATGATTCCTCCTATGTGTAATAGATAAGAGAAAGATAATGGAACCAGCGTGGAACTTCTGCTTAATCCCTTGCTTGATCTCTCTCTCCTTTGGCAAATCTTGCAACTCCTCCTCATACTTAACATGCTTGGAGAGTACCTGCACAAGTACAACAACAAATAACTGTCAAAGTATCATGATATATTACAACATAAACATTACAAAATCATATATATAATGAACAAATGATAGCATTCATAAATGATAACATTCACAATTGCAAAATCATATGGAAGAAAACTTGAAGAACTTTATTAATAGAAAGGAGAATTACAACCCAGTTGTCTGATCCAGTGCCATCCTCCCAGCTTCAATCCTTCTTCACCTCATGAAATAAAAATATCACACCAACAAGAATACAATGCTTTCTCCTCAATGATAAACTATCAACACTTCCTTGCAATTCACAATATTCCAGCCTTTAGATCTCTTAGATGAGGGATCCATTTATAGATTTTTGCAAGGGTGTGAGTCATCCATAGGGTTTGATTAGTGTCATTCCACTTGTTACAATTGATTCCACAAGGGAAGGGATTGGAGATGGTTTCCTAGTTCCCTTGTTCATCCTTGGGTGAATTCAAAGAGGCAAGTGGCAGGGGAGAAGTTTGTAGAAGATTCCATGAGCAACCAACTAACAAACTATCCCAGAAATTTGTCCATCCTCGCCCATCGCACCTTATAGAAGGCCTAAACAGTATGCATCGCATCCTGGCAGTGTACCACTCAATATGCATCGCACTTTGCCAGTGGAGCAGTTAGTATGGTTCAATTTAGGCAATTTATGGATCTCGCATATGGAACTTTTGGGGAATGATGTATTCAGATGACTATGTTCCTTTAGGGTATGAAACACTCTTTTAGGGATTGATGAGCCCTAATACATCGACATATAAGTTTGGGTTGATGTGCCCAAATATGTCGACATATAAGTTTGGCGTTCTTTGTTGCTGTACTTGTGCAGGTACTCTCCAAGCGTGTTAAGTACGGGGAGGAGTTGCAAGATCTGCCAAAGAGGAGAGAGATCAAGAAAGGGATTAAGCGGAAGTTCCAGGTTGGTTCCATTATATTTCTCTTATTTGTTACACATAGGAAGAGTAATTGAATTGCTTTAAACTGTTGTTTCTAGGGTAGCTGCCAAACCTAGAGGGCTAGCACTTGTTCTTTCAGGCTCATTAAAAATCGAAGGAGACTAGAGTCATCTTTAGCTTTTTCTCGACTCTTAAAAACTGAAAAATCAAAGTTGTGTCCAAGTGTCGTTAAAATTAATTGACCACTAATAATATCCCTATTCCTTAGTTTATCTTAGGTTGAAACATTTGGCGACAAATCTAGAGTCCACCGATCAAGGAATTCCCTATGATGGGAATCCTAATCCTTTTCCTTATTTCAGGAATATTGGTGCTCCTTATATGGCTACATTGTCCCTTTCAGGATTAACCATTGGCTTTCCAGTATGGTTGTTTTCAACTTCCTTAGTTCAAAATGTCGTGATTTCTCCGCAATCGAGTACACCTCCAACTGGACAAAATCAACCTCTAGTTGATCCTGAAGTTGACCCTTTGCCTTCTTCCTCATTTGATTCTCCCTCCCCCTCTTTCTCTTCACCTGGTGAAAGTTTTGGTACTAGTAACTAGGTGGCTAAGAAGAAGAAGAAAGGGAAGATGAAGAAGAAGAAGCCAATTCAACAAGGGGGCAACCAAGCAACCATTTCTTTGAATGCAACATCTGATGAAAATCCATCCATTAAACCTCACAAAGTCAAATATCCATGCATAATTTGTGCAGGAGACCATTTTCATTGAAATTGTCCTTACTTTCCTTGGATCTTGAAAGAATGGTATTCCCATTCACACCATCCTGTGTCATCAACCTCCGGAGACTCCACTATTTTTTCCAGAAACAAATTGGCGACCCCACTGGGGAACTATGCTTGGATTCGGTTTCATGTTTACACAAGATTGAAACTAAAAATTATGCTTGAGTTGGTTTGCATGCCCCCAGCTTGATGAAGGGAGAGTCTCCTGTAACCATATGGAAGTCATTGTGATGAAGTAGGATGGTTATCCAACACCTCTTTGGCTTCATCCAGATAGACAAAAATAATCAGTAGAACAAAGACAATTTTGCACCTCAATTAAGCGGAAGTTCTAGGTTGCTTTGTTTCGTGTCATAGATGTGGGATACATCAAGGCCCTCCTACGACGAGTCGTTTCTTGTCGACATCAACTCATTATCCAAGAAGTTGACTTATAAACAACCCTTTCAGTGCTTTGAATCTTGCATACATCAATGGCGAGTTTCTCACTTTTGGTGACAGGTTGATATCAATGGCTTTTAACCGAAAGATTTTGCGTGGTGTTCGACATCGGATCATGCATTAACACCACGTGAATTGTGTTGTAGTACCTTGAGGATCATTATAATTATTGGTGATCCCTCTCGTGTCTGTTCACAAATCACATCATTAAATGGTAACCAAGCGATGTCTTTCCATGTTCGACTTCAGAACATCTCTTCACATGGATTGACTTGTACATCGAGCGAAGATTGAACGAGTTTGAAGATCCCGGATCTAGTTTCATCCATCTGTGCTGCGATATATTTAGGGATATAAAAACATCAAATGTACAAAGGCTCTGCACAGATGGTCATCCTAATCATGGATGATGACTCTATATCTAAAGAATCACCAGTCTGTATCTGCAGACGACTATCTAATCTATGTACATGAAATGAAATTTATAAATTTGAGCATGGGAATGCCTCCCTTAGCTAGATCATGAAAATTATATTATGATGATGTATTGTATTGTAATTTATGTAGGTCACCTTCTAGTTCGAAACTTCAGATCCTCATGATAAAGCATTTCACTCGACATGAATATTTACAACCTCGTGCTTTAGGGGGCAACTGTTATAGACATATTTGGGCACGTCAACCCCAAACTTATATGTTGATGTATTAGGGCTCATCAAACCCTAAAAGAGTTGTTTCATACCCTAAAGGAACATAGTCATCTGAATACATCATTCCCCAAAAGTTCCATCAGAGAAACCATCTAGAAATTACCTAAATTGAACCATATTGGCTACTCCACTGGCAAAGTGTGATGCATACTGAATGATACATTGCCAGGGTGTGATGCATACTATTTAGGCCTTCTATCGGGTGTGATGGGTGAGGATGGACAAATTTCTGGGATAGTTGTTAGTTGGTTGCTCATGGAATCTTCGAGAAACTTCTCCTATGCCACTTGCCTCTCTGAATTCACCCAAGGATGAACAAGGGAACTAGGAAACAATCTCCAATCCCTTCTCTTGTGGAACCAATTGTAACAAGTGGAATAACACTAATCAAACCCCATGGATGACTCATACCCTTGCAAACATCTATAAATGGATCTCCAATCCAAGAGATTAGAAGGCTGCAATATTGTGAATTGTAAGGAAGTGCTGATAGTTTGTCATTGAGGAGAGAGCAATGTATTCTTATTGGTTGATCTTGCTATTTCATGAGGTGAAGAAGGATTGAAGTTGGGAGGATGGCACTGGATCAGACAACTGGGTTGTAATTCTCCTTTCTATTAATAAAGTTCTTCAAGTTTTCTTCCATATGATTGTGCAATTGTGAATGCTATCATTTGTTCATTATATATCTGATTCTGTATGTGTTTATGTTGTAATAGATCACGATGCTTTGATGGTTCTTTGTTGCTGTACTTGTGCAGGTACTCTCCAAGCATGTAAAGTACGGGGAGGAGTTGCAGGATCTACCAAAGGAGAGAGAGATCAAGCAAGGGATTAAGCGGAAGTTCCAGGTTGGTTCCATTACCTTTCTCTTATCTATTACACGTAAGAAGAATCATTGAATTGCTTTAAACTGTTGTTTCTAGGGTAGTTGCCAAACCTAGAGGGCTATCATTATTTAAAAATACTAGCTTTCCCAGAAACACTGGTAATCAACACATATTCTCCACTTACCATTTTTCTTTGGCACTAGCACCAAAGCAGAGACCCTCACTGTCAGAGATGGGGTAGATGAATCCTGCATCAAGTAGTTTTTGCAATTCTTCCTTAACAATGTCTTTAAGGGCTGGATTCATCCTCCTTTCAGGCTTCCTGACTAGTTTGCAATCTTCCTTAATGTATATATGATGAGTACATACTGAAGGGTGCACTCCCTTCATCTCCTTATAACTCCAGGCGAAGGCATCTAAATGTTTTCTTAATAAGCTGCACAGTTCCTTCTCTTGGGAAGTGGATAGGGATGAGTTGATTTTCAAGGTTCTTTTTGGGCTGAACTCTATATTCTTAACACATAGAGAGGTTGGGTTGGCCACACAGAGATCAGTTAAGGGATTTTCTTGGGTTTCTTACACTAGATCTTCTAATTACAAAATATTGGGGGGTGGATTCTAGATTAAATTTTCAACGATATCATTCTCATTCTACAGTTTTCCCCTCATGACAGTTTCTACTACATGCAACGGTGCAGAATAGACTTCGTCCTCATCCTCCTCCTCCAACCAGAGAGCTAGATCATGTTCTAGCAAGGGTTGGGCAGGAGGGTATAGGATTAGCTGCTTGGACATATGCCAGTTCTTGATGGTCATGTTCCCAACCCAACAACTTATGTAAGCATTAGTATTGGCCAACCAGGGTCCTCCTAGGGTGAGAGGATACCAAGTGAGGTTTGCCTAGAGTTGGAGAACTAAGAAATCAGCAGGGTACTCCCAAGAATCAATGGAGACCATCACATCCTCCACAATCCCTTCAGGGGTCACAGTGGAGCGGTCTACTAGCTACAGTACTATCGTGGTCTTTCTCAAGGAGCCCTAGAGGTTGAGTTTGAGCATGGTGTCCTTTGTCATCATATTAATGGTAGCTCCCAGATCAATCAAGGCATGTGGGATCATGGTACCATTGATGTTGACATCAACTACTGGGCTTCTAGGGTCTAGATATTTCAAATAGATTACCTACCCCAACATCAGGTCGGACAATTGTCCTATAACATTGACGGTTGGGGCATCTCTCTTGCGCCTACCTGGATGCCTGAAGCACTTCTTTTTGATCATCTTATTGTATATAGGCACATCCTTTATGGCTTGGAGAAGTGGTATCTTTACACATAATTGTTTCAATTCTCTTAGAAGTTCAGTTTTTTCTGGGGTGGGCTGTGTTGTCCCAGATAATCTCTCAGGAAAGGGTGGAATTGCTTTGGGTTCACTTTCTTCTTTATCTTCCTCAACCTCTTGAGGGGGAGGCTAGCTATCTGGGAGAAAATTCCTAGATCATAGGTTAATCTCCTGAATCTCCACAACATAAGTTGGGCATGATGGTTCCCCACTGTATACTTGTTGGGCCTGTCTGTTGTTCGGGTTCAGGTTCAGTTGAGCAGGCATTTGGGGTTGCCTTGGTGGAGTAGGAGGCAATGGTTATGGTTGAGTAGGTGGTGGAGGCAAAAGAGTGGGAGGAGAGTTGTATTAGGGCCTCCATGCCTGATGAGATGCATTCCACTGAGGTTGTGGCTAAGCATAGGATTGAAATGCATGAGCAGCTGGTTGGGCATGATATTGAGATGGATAGGACCAAGGATGAGGTGTGGACTAATAAGGATGAGTAGGGGGGGCCCAAGAAGGTATGTAAGTAGTTTGGTTGGGGTTGTAGTATGCCTGAGATGTCCCTTTCATCCCCTCTTGGTATGGTCTAGGTCCATGCGGTCTCCTTTGGTTCATGAAATAGAGTGGTTCAATGGCTCCTTCAGCCCCTTGGTATACAACTTTAAGTCTGGGCAAGGAAGCGCACTTATCTGTCAAATGATCTTCTTCACAGATTGAACAAACCTCTATGGAGTTCAATGGACATTCGTTCCTAGGATTCCTTCTGGTGAACCTAGGAAAAAAAATGGACAAATCCCTCTCTGTTTCCTCTCTGTTTCCTTTTGATATGCAAGGTATCCTTTTGCATGGCAAGAGTCTGCAACATCTCACTCTTGAAGTCTTCCAGCATGTGTCCAAGTTCGCCTTTTATGGATGAACTGGATGAGGAGGTAGTGGATATGGGTTGACTCCCCCTACCTCTCTTTCTGACTGCCCTAGAATGGTTTCTAAAAACAATCTTTATGTCTTCATAAGGTAGTTGTTAGATGTCTCCTCTAGCCAGCAGATGGAGGCTATCTAGAAGGTCTTCTAGAATTCCCCTGAGTAGGACCAACTTTAGTGATTCAGGGTCATGTGTGCACCTCGCCCTTTTATAACTGAGTTGGAACCTCTCTTCATAATCTTCCAATGATTCATCACTTCCCATGGTCATTTGAAAGATTTCTTCCTTGGTGTCTTTTGACCTATAGTAGTCTCGATATTTGTTATTGAAGGCTTGCCGCATCTGAGCCCAAGTTGTGATGCTATTTCCAGGTAGCCCCATGAACCAATGCAATGTTGCATCCTTGAGGGTAGAAGGGAATAGTTTCAACTTTTTCTCATCTTCTGCATAGTCATAGGTTCGACAGATAACATCAAACTCAAACAAGAAGGTGTCAGGATCTTCTATAGTCAATCCATGGAAGTGAGGTAGGGCTGAAGGGCTTATGTTTTTCATTTTAGTGTCCCTATTGGTCTCTCGTATGGGAAAGGTACCCTCTACTCTTTCTGCATTCCCCTTAGCATTTCTATTTTTAGCCATTGTCTCAGGAGGCATGTTTTCTTCTTCTTCTTCTTCCCCTATAGGTTCTTCAAATATCTATGATTTTTCACCTAAAGGTTCTTCTTGATCACTGCCACCAAAGAAAAGAGAAGGGTCGCTATGTAATGTGGTGGGGGTGTTGGGTAAGAATTTTCCTACATTATCTCTATTCCTACAAGGCATGAAAAGAAATATTTTGGTTGATTTTTGCTTCTTTTCTGCTTGTACCCGCAAAACTGAAATTGATTGAACAAACGAATTGCAACTAACTGAAATGAACTTGCTAAAATGAAATTGCAGAAATGAAAAGGAAAGCAAATGAAATGCAGAACTGAAAGCAACGAAATGACTAATCTACCTTTGCTGAAATGAAGTTGCTGAAAATGAAATTTGCAGAATTGAAAATGAAAGAAAATGAAATGCAGAAATGAAAGCAAGGAAATGACTAATCTACTTTTGCTGAAATGGAAATTGCAGAATTGAAATGAAAGCAAGGAAATGCAGGAATTGAAAGAAACAACTACTCTACTTTTGCTGAAATAAACTACTTAGCATAATGTTGCATTCAGAAATAGAAGAAAAGTAGTAATCACACAATACTTTGATGCTTCCCCTGCAACGGTGCCAAAAAGTGGTTAGCACCAGTATTGCAACAATAATGTTGCAAATCCCAGGCTTCCTACTTTACTTTTACCAACTCGGTAGTTCCTAACAAACTTGGAAGCAAGGGTGTTGTATGCACAAGTACTAGTTCTTACTGCAGGCTGTCACTTTGTCAACTAGTGCAAGATCACTAGGAGCTCAAGTCAGCTTCTATGGATTCCAGAAGAAGCTCTATATGTGATGAAAGAGATGAAAGCTTACTCTACAAAGGCTACTCTACTTGCAGAAAGTGAAAGAAGATTGAAATGTGAAGTAAACCTAGCAAACCCTAATTAACCAGCTAATCCTACTTTTGCAAAAAGAGATGAAAAACCATAAAATAAATGCCATTACCTACTTAGGAAGTAAACAACATCTACTCAAGCTATTTCTAGAAGGAAATGAGAAAAAACATCTTTTTGGATTTTTATGTATTTTTAGGTGAAATTGTCATGCATGTAATTTATTTGTTTGTGAATGTGGCAACGATTAGGTGGTGATGGAGGGCGACTTTGGAGTTTGCAGAGGTGTAGGAAGGTATGGAGGGGTCCTAGGAGGTCCCAGGTGGCCTTCTGGAGGCTTTCCTTGCAGTTAGACTTCAAAAAGACACCTACAGGAAAATCTACAGGAGGCTGCAGGGGATCTACAGGAGGTCTACATGAGGATGCCAAGAGTTGTTTTAGAGGTTTTCAAGGTGGGAAAATGGGTGGAAAGGGTAGCTAATGGCTAGAAGGATGTGTTAAGATGTCTAGGGTTCATCAAGAAGGATTAGGGAATAGAAAGATGGTTGGACTTGTTCAAAGAAGGAGAGGAAAGTTCATGAGAAAAGTGCAAGAAATTGAGGCAGATTTGTGAGGGACTTTGGATGACTTGTGGAACATGGATCAAAGAGAGATGGTGATGGCTGATTGGTTGACTTATTGTGAGCAGAGATGTACTGCAAGAGAACTGAAAATCAAAAATTGAGATTAAGCAAGCAAAGAAACTAGCTACACCAAGAAAACAGGACTTTGCATCAAGCTAAGCTAAATTCTGATCTAGGAAAGTAAATGTTGAACAATGCTATATGGAAAGGAAGCATGGAGGGAAATTTATTTCAAAGACAGAAATGAGCATGGCGAAATAGATCTATAGCAACGCATTAACCTTCTAACAATCTGCAACACTAGAAATCCTATGGAAAAGGTAAATCTGTGTTTTTTGTGGCAGCAGAAGGGTCTTGGCCTCAGTTCATGGTCCCAGAGGGAGGAAAGGAGCCCAAGACTTTGTTGATGGCCTTTTTTTTATCTTTTTCCTATCACTGTTCAACCTGCTACAACAAACTGAAATGGAAACAACCTTTTAAATCACCAAAAGCAACCTATCCTTAACTAAGAAAGAAATCTATCTAACAATAATTAATTCATAAACTGAAACAAAACATATAAATACAAAACAAGAGGTGCTTGGCTACCTGGATTGGGCCCTAAACCAAGAGCTTCATCCCTTTGAGGTAACTCAATGCTAGCTCGAACAAGATCTCATCTTCATTATCAAAATAATAATAGCATTACATGAAATT
Source organism: Pinus taeda (assembly GCA_000404065.3). Lineage (NCBI taxonomy): Eukaryota > Viridiplantae > Streptophyta > Pinopsida > Pinales > Pinaceae > Pinus > Pinus taeda. The sequence continues at coordinate 29,216 of APFE031621096.1, forward strand.
ATCAAAAAAAGTAAGCTCGAAGTTGAGTAGAGCAAAATTGTAACAAAAGTTTGAAAATTTGACTAATATTCAACAACCTAATGATCTCTTTACTTAAACAACTGGAGCTCCCAACAGCTCCCTTAAAATCACGGAGGCTTGGCTCCCAAAACTTGAGATAGACAGCAGTTATCCTCCACTTGCTCGGCTGCCTCTTTGGTGCATTGATGTGGCTACTTGTGCTCCGAGCTTCCTAAAGGAGAATTTGAAGTAGGGAGTCATAAATGAGGGGGACACCCTCCTATAAATCATCTCCCTTGTCTTCTTCGAATATTTGCTACCAAATGTTCATTAAATCTTTGACTTTGTCTCCAAAATTGACCAAAAATCTGCATTAAGCACACATTAGACTTCAAGGCATAATGACCAACCCAACTCACTCTATTAGCATAAATATAATAAAAAACATGCAATAAACTAATGAGAATGGTGGATTAAGCTAAGTTAGGAGGCAAAATGAGCCCATATAATTACCCATTTATGGGGCTCATCACTACCTGAATCAATCAACACTATTACCTTTTTCTTCTTGATATATTCTTCTATCTTGAGCATTTGAGGAGTGTTAATTCCTGCCAATGCATTGCAAGATATGGTCAGATTCATTTCTTCTTTCTCAGGGGTTGGTTATTGGTGCATATCCTCCTCTTTTGATGTTTCTTGTTCCTCTTCTTACTCCTCTCCACAATCTATATATAATAATTTCATCTCAGTGCACTTATGACCTTTAGTGTATTTTCTATCACAAATGTAACAAAGTCATTTTTCTCCTTTTTCCTCCAATTTTTGTGGCATAAACCTTGTAATTTGTGGAAGGCTAGGAGAAACAACACTTCCATGTTTATAGTTGTGATTGGTAGCCTTCCTTTTTTCCATGATTTTTCTTTCAACTTTTCTTACCACCCTGAATTCATTCTCCAATGAATTAGGTTCCCAAAGGAGAACCTCATGTTAAATGTTATCCTTCAAAGTCATTATGAAGACATCAATCCTATGCTCCTATGGAATATCTGTTCGCCTAATATTCAATTTTTGGAACTAATCAATGTGCTCCGCCATTGAACCCTTTTGTTTGAGATTTATCAGTTGGCTAAAGAAGGTGTTTCTATTTGTATCCTTATAATGTGCTATCATTTCCTCCATAAAAATTGACCAAAGTGACAAGTGGTTTATGAGAATAAATCCATCGATACCATACAAACTTATTTGGTTCTAAATATAAAGTTGCAATGCATACCTTTTGTGAGTGTTGCACACCATGGAGATTAAAATATTCTCCCATCTGTAGTATCCATGTTACCAGATCCTTGCCATCAAACTTCCTCATTTTGATTTTTGGAATGTGGTGGTTCTTAAACCCAACATTGGAGTCTCTAAAATCATAATTCATATTCCTTTTTCCTCATCATGATTATCATGGATTACTTTGTCACCATTGGGAACCCTTTCTTATAGCAACTTTTCCAAACCTTCCTTCAACCCCTCTATCTTGACATTCATCATTGCTTCCATGTATGCTTTTAAACCATCATTCAAAACTCCTATGTCCATTTTTATACCATCTATATTAACATTAATAATCGCTTCCAATTAATTTTTTGTTACTTTTGTGAGAGCGAAATTTGTTGCACTTGGTATTGTAATTTTGATATATCGTGTTGCATTTCTTCCTCTTCTTCATGTGTCATAGAAGAGATTTTTGGTTTCTTACTAGGTGTGTCCATTTTTTATGTTTTGAGGCATTTTGGAATCAAACAATGATATCTATGCTTCACTATGCCCTTTGAATCACTTCAAATTGATTTTTCAATCAAAAGTTATGCAAAATAAAATATAAAACAAAAACACACCTTTTTATTTCTTTTTAGGAGCTCAATATTGAAACTATTGTATCTTTGTAATTTCAGATCTCCAAGATTTAAGATTTCATATTTTGGTAGCCTCTTGAATATTCTTTCAAACCCCATAAGTCAGCCATATATTGGATTCTTCAATAAGGTGTTATTCCTAATTTCCTAGGATGACCTGATTATAGACTAGTTCATTAGAGTGAACTTGTACGGAGTGCCATGTGTTAGTGTTTTGAACTTCGGCCCTAAAAATGATACCCACAAAACTATAGTCCATCCAATTTTCGTCACTTTTTATGAAATTCAAATTTTATGCTCAGAGAGAAAGTTATGATGATTTTCCCTAGGTCACCTGTTTGAGATGGAATTCTAGATTCTGCAAAAACCTTAACTTCCTCAGATCATATCTCTGAAAATATAGTGAAATAAGAAATGAAAGAAATTCATACACAAGGTTCACCAATATTTTTTCTCCACGTGGTTGTAATTTAAACTTCTGAAGCTTTGTAGAAAAAAGTTGTAACGAAAACTCCAAGATGAAATGTATGCAGAAGCGAAACCCTTGAATCCAAAACTTTGATAACAAATGTTATGCAGCCAACTCAAAGGGCAGAAGAAAATATAGATCAACAACTTAAAAATTGTCCTCTTTGAGGGGTAACATCCTTTACATTACACCCGGATGTGCGTGACACGTTGTTTGATGCCAGCCACGTGACAGTCACGCGGCGTCTTCGGGACGAAGGGACCTGCGATTAATGAAGCTCATTAAACGCACATTCAATGGCATTCATTGCCATTCCTACAACCCGAGCTACCAAGGAATTAAGGTAGAAGCTGCCAGAATGTTTGGGAACAGAGATTTTAGTTTGATGAGCCTGTCTGAACAGGCAAAGATTCTTGGCTCTGCGCTGCAAGAGAATGTGGGTCTGTGGGCAGAGAAGGGGGGTGTTAGTGTGAAGCAGATTCGCTTCAGAGGCAAGGAGCAGAGTGAGATTTGGTCCCCTCTGTCTCATCTTCTCACTGAAAGCCGAGTCAAGAAAACCCTGTTTCATTTCGGCAGGCTCAGAATGCCTCTTCGTGGTCATGCCTCGCCGCGTCGGGGCAGGAAACCTGGTGGCAGGGGCGTCCATAGACCTCGACGGGTCTCCCCGTTGGCTTATGCTTCGCCCAGCACCCCTGGATATGCCGATTCCGACTCAGATACCGATAACTCGGTGCAGATGGTGAAGTTCAGATACATTCGTCGCACCAACAAGCCTATAGTTTCAACCTTAATCACTGTGGTGTTTACGGAGGAAGACGAAGCAGAGGGTAAGGGTAAGGGTATTTCTGAGGAGCAGGAGTTAAGCTCCAACAATTCCTCTCAGAGTGGCAGCCAGGAGGAAAGCACCTACCAACCCTCCTCTCAGAGCAAGATCGAAGAGGATAGCACAGGCTTTCAGTCCAAGGAGCAGAATGAAACCCTTAGGGAAATCTGTAGCCTTATCGATATGGAAATCACCAGTTCGGCAGCTAAGAAGATACCTGAGGAAGACAAGAAGCCTGGGCATTTCTCTGGAGGTCGGCTGTATCCCATTCTCCCTCCAGGCTTTCTGAGACTAGAGGATATTCCGTGCGGCATGGAAATCGAATCTGTACCTGATCCTGCAAGAGAGGAAGTGGAATGGGAAGCCGAGCAGCAAGCTGCCAAGTAGAAGGAAAATGAAGATAAGGTGGCTGCCGAAGCGGGGAAGGAGTAAGGTTCTTCTCCTGTGTTTTTTGGTGTTTTGGTTCTGTTTCGATGACCACCTATGGTCAGCTCGGCCTTGCTCTTTTGGTTACGAGTGTTTTGGTATCTGCCCACGTAGCGTCCTGCATGCCACCTACGCTCAGCCTGCTATTGGTTCATGGACGTGTGTCCTCTGCCACCTACGCTCAGCCTGCGCCACCTGTTCGGATGCTGGACGTGTGTCCTCTCTCCAGCTTCCCTCTCCATTCAGGCATCATGGTTTTGTCTAGTCAGCTTCTGGTTTGTCTAGTCAGATTCTATTTTTGTCTTGTCAGCTTCTGTTCTTGCATTTTGTTAATTCCAAGTCATCATGTCCAATTCAGTAGACTGGAAATGTATTTTTGAGTACAGGCACTATGTCAAGGCCTGTAAACACCAATTGTGGTCTGGAAAACTTGTTAGAGAGCTGTTCACACGCTCTCAGAGGTTTCAACCTCTTGTACATATCTTTTTCTTTTCTTAATATAAATAGTTTAGCATTTGGCAAAAAAAAAAAAAAAAAAAAAAAAACATCCTTTACATTACATAAATGAACAATTCTTGGATGATACAAATGATAATACCTCTTTGGTATATATAGGAGTCTAAGGGGTCACAATATAATCAGAGCCTACATAACAATAATAATTTAAGGGTACAACAATAACATAGTGGGCTTCTATGGGGAATGATAATAACAACATGGGGGATACATGGGCACAAAAATAGCAATAAGGGGCTACACTAAAAATAAAAATAAGGAGAATACACTAGTATTATAGGGACGTAACAACTTGGCCTCTTCATAGCTACCCGACAAGACATTATCACTCAAAAGAACCTTATCTTTGAATAACCTGCAGTTGGTGGGAAACATAAATGTACAATGTCAATATTTAACATTCATAAAATTGACCATTTTTAATGTTGATTGTGTGACAAAATTTCTCAAAATATGAGGGACTTGATCGATCATACATGTCAATTACCTCAATATTTCTGAGAAACATGCATTCAACATGCCAAAATTTATTTTCAAGTCTTATAGTAACATCGTTGTCTCCAACTGAGTAGACTTTGATTGGACGCCAGTTCTAAAGAGAGGGGTGGTGGAAGCATATTTTAGGCTTTCGAATAAGGTATTAGTGATATGAGCATCATGCCCTAGCTCATCGTTCTGGAATGCATCTAACAACATTGCCTCCATGGAAGTCATATCCCATAAGTAATCATCCATACCAACCTCTATTTGATTGCTTCCATTTCCAACTTGTGATGAAGAACTACTATTATCGTAGTCATTCCTAATTGGAAAATCTGGACGTAGCGGGAATTGAATATGTGGTTGATTCAACCATTCTTTGTATGATTCCTCTCCAAGTCTTGCTCTTAATGAAACCTTCTCTCAAGTTGACATTGTTGTGGGGTACACCAAAATATGGTAGGTGGGTCGCTCATCATCACTATAATCCTAATGTCAAAAAATATTGAACACTAGTACATCAATGATATTAGTAAGCACAATGCAATTGGTTTTTTGAAATTAAATTATACTAAATAATTATTACCATCTGTTACACATCAATTTGGGCACATCAACCCCGACTTGCAAATCAATACTATTAAGGCCCATCAAACCCTAATTCAGTTGTTACATGCCCTAAATGAAGTCAACCATGAGAATGCCTTCTTCACAAGAGATTCAATGACTGAAATCATCCAAAAACTGCCTCTAAGAAGATCAGCGTAGGTAAGCCTTTATCAAGGTGCACTACAGTGCAGCCCAGTACACTGTTAGGGTGCATGGTAGTGCACTTGAGCCCTCTTTGGTCTGCGTTGGGTGAATTTGAGCAAAATCTGCATTGGGGTTTGGAATATTCTTATCCATAGGATGCTTTTAGAAGTTTCCTAAGGCTATCCACTCTTTTGGGCTTGAAATTGGATGAGGGAGGGAGTTAAGGAACATCAATCCCTCTATCCCTTCCTCCATGGAACTAAATCCTAAGTTTGGGAGGGCATTCATTATCACCATTTATGGCATAACTTCCTTCATTCACCTATAAAAATACCACTCATCTATTTGATCAGGGGCTGGAAATCATTGAATTATAGGGAGATGTTGTTAGTATGAGACTTGAGTTGGTTTCAAGTATTGTAATGATGTCAAAATGTCTTGCTTTTTATGAGGAGAGGATGGGATTGAACGTGAGGAGTGACACTGAATCAAGCAAATTGGGTTGTAACTCTTCCTTTTACTAATTAAGTGTTCAAAGTTTTTTCTATATGTTTGTATTGTTCATTGATGATTTAATATGTGTATTATGCACTTGATTCAATTTTATGTTTAATCAATAGTTCATTATCATATGCTTTGATCAATTTTTGTCTTCTGTCTGTGTGCAGGTACTTTTCAAGCAGATTAAGTATGAAAATGAGCGACATAATTGGTCAAGGGAGATAAGGAGTAAGCGGAAGCTTCAGGTAGGCTTCTATACTGTATTATTTAATCTATTGGTTATAGAAAAAGTAGAGAATGCTTTTCACTATTGTTCTAGACTTAGCTACTAGTCTAGGGGTTTAAGCGTTTATCCGTAGACACTAAAACTTCCCAAAAAAAATTAACGACTCCACTGGAGAGCGATTATCCATCTTGGTAGCTTATCATCCTCTTAAGACATTTTTACTACTATACTTGTGGTTGTTGATTGAATTTCAGTCTAATTTCATTGAAAATTGAGTCAAAATTGTATCAAAATTTCCTTCAGAAATGGCTTACAGTCACAAGCGTAGCGCAATGGAGGACAGAGTGCACTACAATGCACTTCCCACATAGAGCCAGCACACTGAAGCACACTATCTCTCACTGCAGCCTGCGTTGATCCCTTGAGGGTCAGTTTCCCATCTAGGAGTTGTAGTTTGTGCCAGTTTCCCATCATGTGGTGAACTTGAAAGGAAAATTCCTAAGCAAGGTCAACTTAAAATAAACATCAATTTACCTAATGGAGCATTGTCACCAACAAGAACATTTAGTGGTTCTAGGCTAGAGATGTGTTCCAGCGTTGTAAAACAAGGTAGCTGTCACTAACTTGTCTAAAATACATCCCAAGTGTGATACCTCATTCCACGTACGTGAGTATATCATAGCTCATCCACGTACCTTTGGGTATATAGGGCGGTGTTACAGTACGTAAAGTATATGGGAATGCTCTCACTGTGTGGTTTTGCATTAGACAACGCTTATACAGACTAGGCCTCCACGTACCTTCGGGTATATATGGGAGGACAACTCTAGGTTGCTATCCATCCTTAAGTAACCGAGTCGGTTGCCTTGTAAACTGTGATACACCGAACACAACATTCGGGGAGATTGCCTACCCATACTTCTTAGTTCTCCAGGAGGTATTCTGCAGTTCACATTTGCTTGGTAAACCTTTTGCCTAGTATAACCCTTTTTATTTATTTCTTGTTTGATAATAAAATCAATTAGCAATCATGGAGGAACATCAACCCATACCCTGTCGTTCACGGAGAACAGTGAGCAAACCGCCTTTGCATCCTGAAGCAACACCAATTCGGGCAAAGCAGTCTCACTTAACTGAGTCTAGTACATCAAGAACTCCTAGTTCTTCATCTGAGTTACCCGAATCATCTATTTCGGTAAGTACAAAGACTCCAGTTACTCTAACTATTTCTAGTACATCTGTTCCTGAAGAAGAAGTTTCACAATTACCTAAGGACATTGGCACTGATCCTAGTGAAATAGTAACCGAAGTTGTTCAACAACAAGTTGATCCTCAACTTGAAATTTCTCAACAAGAAAGTACTTCTGAACTTGAATCAGTTCAACCAGAAGTTAATCTAGAATCTATCCCAGTTCAAACAAAAGTTACATCTGAACCTGAAGTCGTTCAGGAACCTCTTCCTGAAACTGTTGTTCATTTACCCGAACATCTAGACTCCAAATTTGAACATTCAAAAGTTGTTACTTTACCAGAAGATGATCAACTCATTACCCCTCAGACATCAATAAATATTGAAACTTCAACTTCATCAGAACCAGAAATCTTTTATGGACCTAATGATAAAGTTCTTCCACCAGGTTTAATTGCTATAGAGGAGGAATTGGAAGAATATTCCACACCTGGAACCTCGTTTCACTTTGGAACTGAGCTTTATCTTTACCCTAATATTCAAGATTTTTTTGCTTCATTTGATCCTGCTTCTTTTCAAGTACCCTTCGATTCTTTAGGACAACTTTTGGGTTAGTTAACTATGGTTGAACAACCGTCAACATCTCAAACTGTATCATCTGATGTAGTTGTAGCAGAATCTTTTGTTATAACCTCTTCAATGTTTTCTACCACACCTGAGTCGCACATGTATGGTGAATCGTCCATCCTGGTTGGTTACCAATCATTTTTTGGAACCCACTGAGGCATTTCTTCTACACCATGGTCATCACCCATGTCCTCAACCAGAATTTTACCTAGTTCTTCTCTAATGGGAACTCAACAATTTGATCTTGCATATCGGTATCAAGATGGGCAATCTGGTCAACAAAGACCTATGTATCCAATAAATACTGGATTGCCACCATATGGAGAGCAATATGCTTCTTCATCGTATCCTCCTTATTCCGGAGGACTGCCATATGGTAGTATCCCATAGTATTCAGGTCAATCTGGAAGTAGAGTTTGTCAATGGAAACCAACAATGCCAGTTCAACCAAGGCTTGTGTATCCAACACAACCAATGCAAATTGTGTCAACTATTCCCACTACACCTATTGTTACTACTGTACCACAGTCACAAGTTCAAACTATTGTATCTCAACCGGTACAAACTAATCCTTCTACCTTGAAATCACAAGTTTCAAGTCAAGAAGTTCAAGTTCCTCAAGTTGTTGTACAACCACCACTTGTTTTTGGAGTTCAACAACAACCTCAGGTTAGTATACCCTTATATGGACTGACCCAGGCTTACACTGGTATAGTTTATTCACAGCCTGGTCAACCTTTCATTGCTAGAAAACAACAACCATTAAATCAACAACAGTTGTACCAACAACAACAACAGTTGATTCAACAACCGTGGCAGCCTCAATTTCAACAACACCAATTCCAGCAATTCCAACCCCAGTTTGGACTTGTTCCATAGGCTCAACCTGGTTTTGGTCAATCTCAAGCTTACCTGGTCAACAAGGCTTTACAGGTTATGGACAACCACACATTCAACCTGGTTATCAACAACCACCTTATACTGGTTTTTTTCAACAACCATACCAAGTTTACCAAATGCAGATGCCCTATATTTGTATGCAAAGACCTATTGCTTAGGCAATTCCACATATCTCGGGTATGCTCAACCTGACTTGAACTGATAGATGTTGTTTGTAGCAACTTTAGAATTACCAGAATTAAATTGGCTCACTAATGATCCAATCTTATATGCACCTTAGTGATTGATAATTCTGCATAAGTTACCATCTGACATTCTAAAATTTAACGGAAATCTAGGAGAAGATCCATCAAATCATGTTATGACCTTTCATTTGTAGTGCTCGTCAAACTCATTAAATGACTATTCTATCAGACTTCGTCTTTTCCAAATAACACTTACTGGTCCAACTGCTAAATGGTACACTGAATTACCTAGAGCTTCTGTTGATAATTTCACCACTTTAGCCACTACATTTTTGACCCACTTCCAGTTACCTATCAGATACGTGACTAGAACGGAACTCCTAACAAACTTTAAACAGACTATTGCTACCCATATATCAGATCATATTCATGAGTGGCGGCGTCGTCATCGAATGGTTAAGACATATGTTCCCAATAAACTTTTAGCTGAGTGGTTCATAAAATCCTTGTTGCCATCAATCACCGAGGATGTGGAACAAGGTGGAGTTCTCACAGAAGATCAAGTTATTGTTCGTTCCCAATACTTGGATTCGATTTACACACAATCCGGCACACTTTATGATAAAATTCCTAATGCATCTTGACCAGCTTTCACTGTTCCTCCTCCTCCACAATCGAGTAAGGACTCTCATGCCGGTGACGGTGTAATTGGTTCTTCAAGCACACAAACAACAGGAAGACCATCTGGTCAAACTCTTGTTGTTTCCAATCAAACTACTGATGCATCAGAAAATACTCTTACCTCCGAGATTAATGTCGTGTCATTTGACAAGGGAAAAGTTCCAAAGCAACTAGGGAGCAAGAAAAAGGGGAAAAACAAAAGGAAACAAGAAAATTCCCCTCCAGAGAAATCATTTGATTCCTCTACTTCGACAAGGAAACCTGATTATTCATGTCTAATATGTAATGACGACCATTTTACAAGAGATTGTCCACATCACTCTGAGGTCTCTAAACTTTTAAATACTTCAAAAACATCGGCAGTGTTGACTGATCCATTTCTAACCCCAAAGACACATTTGGTTGCAATAGACTATGCTTCCACATCCCAAGTACTCATGTTATCCATCAAAAAGCCACAAAACGAATTTTTGGTGTCAACAAGAAACAAAGATTATGGAAATCCATCATCATCAAATAATCAGGCCACTGATCAACCTAATCCTTCGAATTTGACTTCATTTGAAGTTGTACCACCCATTGTAACTAAATTGACGATAAAACCACCAAAGGGAGTTGTGCACAAATTGACATTCAACCCTCAGGCTTAAGCAACTCAAAATTATTATATAGTGGAATATCTTGCTCAATCACCTTCTACTATGTCGACACTCGAGGTGTTGCAAAACTGTCCCTCCCAAAAGCAGGCTTTACTGTCAGCAATAGGCGGAATAGATCCTACATATTCAAATCTTGTGGTTTTTAACCATGCTGGATATTCACCACAGTTACCGGCACAATTAGATTTCCTAATCCAAGAAAAAGCTCTCAATAAGAATGTTCACCGAACTATTATTGGTGAGGGGGCATCTACTTGCATTATGTCCATGAGCTGTTGGAAAACACTTGGTTCACCGTCGTTGTCATGATCACCAACTACGTTGAAAGCTTTTGATGGAAGAACATATACTCCATGTGGGATTTTGAGTAACCTGCAAATCGAACTTGGGGGAAAAACGGTTACTGTTGAGGTTGAGGTAGTTGACGGACCCCTCGATTACAACATTTTACTGGGAAGGCCTTGGGTATATGCTATGGCTGCTATGGTTTCCACGTACTTTCATACTATTGCATTCCCTTTTAAGGGTGGAATCAAAGTCATTGATCAACTAACCTTATTTTCCAATAGTTCACAGGCTACGGGAAGCATTCCATTGGTACACGGAACCCTGCTGTCACCTCAAAGTGTTGGAGTAGGTATCTTTAAAGATCCTTCCCTAATGGGTACTTGTACCCTCCTATCACCATCTCATTTGGCAGAAGTGGCAAGAGTAAAGACTTGCAACATGATTTCTTCCACCTCATCTGACTTAAGGAGGATTACCAAAAAAGTTGAAGTTGATAGTAATATTGAGGTGATGCCATTAAGCCCCATTGAATCATCATAGAAATCAATATTTCGGGCTTGTGCATCAAACCCAAATCCACACTCAACATTTGTATGGTAGATAAGTCATTAGAATATGGTACCTCTTCAGATCCTTTTTCACGTATACATTCTATGGATGAAGGAATCATCCAATCAATGATGATAGGAGAGGAACTGTGGGAATATTATCATCATCGTTCCCATCTTCCAGATGACATCGGAGGTTATTCAAATGAGCTAAACCACCCATCAATAGTTGATTTCCTGTCGAAATCTGTTAGAGTAGATATTGTAGATTCTGAGAGTAATTTGTCAAACATAGAAGAAACAATTGCTATAAACATTTCGACCAAGCCTAACATTGTGCAAACAATTCATGTCGGCAAATCTTGTTCTCCATTGGAACTTGATAATTACCAAACTCTCCTTTGTGAATTTAAAGATATTTTTGCATTGTCTTACGAGGAGATGCCAGGGATTGACTCAAGCATTGTTGAACATGAGATTAAAATGTACCCTGATGTCAAACCAGTATGACAGCAGCTTCGACCTATTCATCCAATGAAAGTTGTTGCCATCAAAGCAGAGGTTGAAAAACTTTTGCATGCTGGCTTCATTTTCCCTATACCACTTACCGATTGGGTATCTAACATTGTTCCAGTTATAAAAAAACAAGGGACAATTTGAGTGTGCTTCGATTATAGATAAGTAAATCAAGCATGTCCAAAAGACAATTATCCTACACCCTTTATCAACCAGATTATTGACGAATGTGCTGGATGTGAAATCTTCTCATTCATGGATGGATTTTCTAGCTACAATCAAATCAATATCCGCCCACAAGACCAATCTAAAACAACTTTTATTTGTCCGTGGGGCACATTCGCCTATCGAAAGTTACCTTTTGGTTTGAATAATGCAAGGGATACATTTCAGAGGGCAATGAATTATGCCTTCCATGACATCAAGCACATTGTTCAACCTTATCTTGACGATTTTCCTGCTCATTCATGAAAGCGGACTGATCACCTACAACATTTGAGAGCAATATTTTTACGGTGCCGACACTACAAGATACGACTCAATCCACACAAGTGTGTGTTTTATGTCGGCTCTAGTTGATTGCGTGGATTCGTGGTCTCAAAAGATGGAATTCGACTCTATCCAATTAAGGTTCAAGCAATCCTTGACTTGCCTCAACCTTTAAACTTGTTACAATTACAGAGAGTTCAAGGGAAGGAAAAATTTCTGAGGAGGTTCATTCCAAACTATGTTGATTTGGCTAAAGGTTTTAGACATCTATTAAAGAAAGCGGTACCCTTCCATTGGGATCAAGTTGCACAATATTCTTTTGATGCTCTTAAAGATTCCTTGATTAGAGCATACTTAATGTATGCCCCAAACTATCAAAAAGACTATTACCTGTATCTCGCCACTACAGATACAACCATTGGAATGGTTTTAGTCCAAGAAGAAAGTGGAATTGAACATCCTATTTATTACTTGAGTTGTAATCTCAATGATACAGAAAGTAAGTATTCCTATGTCAAAAAGTTATCTTTGGCAGTCGTTCAAGCTGTGCAGAGATTTCGTCATTACGTCCTCCTCCGTAAAACTACTATTGTTTTGGATTGCAACAATATGACATACATTGTGTCATGTCAATTGCTAGGGGGGAATATTCAAAATGGTTAGTTATTTTGCAGGAGTTTGATTTGGAATTCATCAAATCTAAATCAAAGAAATCTCTTTTTTTCGCAAAGTTAATTTGTGATCTTCCCTCATCCTCCAATGATTCAACATCAGAAGCATCAATCTTGGATGAGTCTTTGTTTCTAATCTCATAAAGTGATCCATGGTATGGATATATATTGGTCTATCTCCAGACCCAAGATTTACGGCCTAATATCTCTCGCTCTAAACAGTGACGTACCCGATACCAAGCCAAAGATTATTTGATCATTAGTGATACGCTTTATCAGCGTGGTGTCGATATGATTTTACGTAGGTGCCTCACTCATGAGGAATCCGGGAAAGCTTTGAATGAATGTCATTCAAGTGCTTGTGGTGGACTCACATAAAGAATTCTCTGTGCTGGTTATTTTGGCCAACCATATTCAAAGATTGCATCATTGCTGTCAGAAGTTGTCATGCATGCTAGATATATGACCAAAAAACCAGATTATCACCTGCACCTTTGCATCCAGTCATTGTTGTTGGCCCATTCACCAAATGGGGCATTGACTTTATGACATGTAACCCCACCTTGGTTGGGGGGCATGGGTATATTATAGTCGCCATTGACTATTTTCCTAAATGGGCCGAGGCAATTCCAACATTGAACAACAGTGGCGAGACAACTGCTATTTTTCTTCAACCATGTGGTTGCCAGGTTTGGTGTACCACAAGCCGTAGTTACAGATCATGGATCGCATTTTTGCAATCACATGATGGTTGAGTTGACCACCAAGTTAGGACTGTCACATGATAGTTCTACTCCATACTAACCACAAGTTAATGGACAATTTGAGGCGATCAATAAAGTCCTTAAGTGCATGTTGCAAAGAATTATTGGAGTTCATAAAAGAAATTGGCATTTAACCTTGTACTCGGCTCTGTGGGCATATCGAACCTCGGTGAGAAATGTGACCAGATTCACACCCTTTCAGTTGGTGTATGGTTTGGAAGCAATCTTACCGATTCAATGTGAAATCTCGTCTCTCAAACTCATGATTGACCTATTACCCGACATTTCTGAAGAAGAAGCGCATTTCTTAGAGTTAATCCATCTGGATGAAACCCTTCATGATGCCGCATTAGCTAACGAAGTGCCTAAGAAACGTATTAAGGTGCAATATGATAAAAATGTCAAGCCTTGTGTCTTCTCAGAAGATGACTTGGTCTTGCTTTACGATCAGGAGTCTAATAAACTTGGAGCAGGAAAATTTTAACAGTTATCGATGGGTGGCCCTTATATTGTTAAGCATGTTTTGATGAAAGGTGCCTACGAGTTAGTAGACCATGATGGGATTCCATTTTCGCAGCCCCGAAATGGGTTGTACCTTAAACGGTACTATGCTTAGTTAAGTGTAGTAAAACTCATTGTTTATATGCGTTGATTGCATGTGTGTGTGTGTTTCTTTTAGAGTTTTTATTTGGTTAAGTAATCCACTTTTCATTTGTTGTAGATGTCGAACTTTTCGGAACCATTTGTTAGATACACCAATGGGGCTAGTCGTAGTATGCAGAACCTATCCTCTGCAGCATGGGCCATTTTTGCTCCAAGCGGCGAGTTAGTGAGTTTTAGAGGGATTTGTATTGGTCAATTGATGAACAATATCACTGAGTATAGTGCGTTGATTGAACTTCTCTATGATGCCATTTCACTTGGCATACACTGAATCATCATTAGGCTGGACTCAACTCATTGTACTACAACTTACTGGCATTTATATCGTCTGAAACCCAGCAATTCATTGCATGTTCCTTAGAGTTCATATTTTGGAAAGGTATTTTGAGTTCATTCAATATCAGCATATTTCCATAAATCTAAACACATTAACTGATTCTCTAGCGAATTATGTTTTAAATAGACATTTGTGACATATGTAAAGTAAATATTTTCAATTCATATCATCAATTGAATAGGATTGCATCACATAACCATAATGAAACTCTGAAAGTAAAATAGATAGTTGTTTTAAAAGTTTTTATAAACAGTTTGTGTCCAAGACAAAAATTGGTCATCTGATCCAAAAACTCAAAATGTATGCAGAAAACATCTAAGTAGACAAGTGGTGCTCATGATAACAAGTCACAGCATGTGTTATCATGCGTAAAAGTCTCATCCAGCGACTCGGAATGCCAATAGTGTGGTGCTGCAGTCGCATAGGCAACTCCTCGATCCGGACATATGGAATGCCTAGGGTCAAACCCTCTATGTGGCCCTATAGTTCAGCCAGTTTCTTTGCTAAATCTAAGTCTCAGAGAACTGCTCTCCCAATAGGTCTTTGTGTTGGCCCACTTGCCACCCGTTGGTACCCCACAGGTCGAACAGGTCCAACGTTTGAATACATAAAAAATGATTTTGTTTAGTCTTGGAGATAATCAAAAAACACAAAAAAAATGTAGAAACTTTAAAATCAAAAAACACTTTGGTCAAACAATTTACCTATAGCACCCCACTGTGCTCCAACTGGTAACATCAAGTATGGATCTCCACATAAATCCATCCTTAGATATGGATACTCTGCGATGGACATATCTTGTCGATCAAGCCACTCAAAGAATGTAGAGGTAAATGTAATCAATGACTGGCCAACATGCCTAGCCATAAGATCTACCTGTCTCTGCATCCGTGGATCCCTAGGTCCAGATACACCAAGTGAAACAAGTTGTGGCTACATAAGTGGAATTCTCTCCAAGGAGAAAGAAATTAGGATCGACCCATAGCCAAAGTTCTTTGTCTTTCTGCTTTTCACCTTGGTTAGTTGTTCTTTCAAAGATGAAAGTACTACTTCGCACCAGTTGAACACTTTTGGCTCTAAACACTCTAATGCATACTGCATGTATGATTTGTTTGCCAAATGTAGTGTCGCGCTGCCAGCCAATTTGGAAATGGTAAAGAGGACTGTCCTCAATGGTAAATCACTAACATCCATGATGTTAATCTTTTTGTCCCTGCTAGGCTGTGCACCTGGCTGACAGAACTGCCGAATATAATCTCTCACTGATTCACCCCCTCTGGAAAATCCAGAAAGTAAGATGGGGGCACCCCACCTCGACAGTTCGGTAAAAAAGAATATGTCATCGATGGTAATTGAGACCACTTTGTCTCTAATGTGAAATTCCTGATCAGTAGGATCCCATGAACGAACAAGGAACTAAAAAATCTCAATTTGTTGCCTCATACCAGACAAACGGAAATATTTGAGTAACCCACAATTTCTTAGGGCCTCAACCATGCCCAGGTTATTTAGGGCAATCATATCCTATTCTTCGTGCTCTCATTCCCTCTATGTAATCGTCATTCTAATCCGATGAATACCTGAAAATACAACCATAAGGCAAATGAGGATCCATTTCTTGCAAAAAACAAAAGAAGTTTTGGGTAAAAACAACTGAATGAAATTGGCTTTTGCGCTCAACACAACCCAAACTTAGGGATAGTGCACTGCAACATAGGTAGCCTTCTAGGTAAGTGCACTACAGTGCACCTTTCAATGATGAAAGGGCGCACTAATCCTAGGTTGGAAAATTGAAAACCTACGGGCCCCAAAAACTCAAAATTTTTACCTGAAACAGAAAATGAATGATATGAAATGAAAGAGAATAGAGATAGCTCCTACTTGGTCTGGATGGCATGAGGAATGGTCCAATGAATCTTGCGCAATCAATTGGTGAACTTCGAATTAAAAACTGCTCCAAAGCACCAAAATCAAAGGCTAAATGTGAAATGGTAAAAATGAATGGTAAAACTTGTTTTTATGTTTATTTCTTGCACATTAATCGAGTAAACATTAGTTTTTATTAATTTTATCCATGAAACAAGTATTTTTAATCTATTTTGATGGTCTTTTGAGTAGGTTTGACAACTGACATGCAGAATTTTACGTGCTCAAATGTAAATTGAACATCTTTGAGCAGAAAGCAAACTTTTATCTCTTTTTCAAGATTTGAAAAAGGAACCCCCTTGGAGTCCTCTTTAAGCTCTTTTCAGACTCTCTAAACATGAAAATATTACTGAGTGCTTGTCATTTCTAGCTCTTTAACAGATTGGAATTGATATCTACTTAGTATAAGTTTAACCCTTTTTCGGGCTAAGATAGATTAACTACGAAAAAGGAATACATTGATCAAACATGATCAATAGGTTCTCTCGCGTATTATTTTATGCCTTTCCGGACTTGAGAGACAAATTTACGAAAAGAACTTTTGGAGTTTCCTTTTCGTCCCTTTTCAAACTCTTTAAACATGAAAAGGACCGAATTATCTTCAATGTTACACTCGTTAAAAACATCAAATAGCGACAAACTTTTCCATCTATACAAGACCAAGTTTCACCTTCGCTAGACTTGTTAAAGCATCAAATAGCGATGAATTCATCCGAAGGGTGAAATTATACAACACGCATATGTTATCCTCCTCAAGCTTGATAAAAATAAAGAGGTGTTGGTCAGCAATGCCTGGGGAAAATTGGGAAAAGGGGAAAACACTTTATGGTAGCAAGTCGCTCTTGAACATGACACTTTTGCCTCATCACCATAACTATGTGGGTTGGGTCATTCAATTTGATGGTTATCACATCGTTGGTCTATCATGCCATCCATTACTTTTTTTTGGGTCAATGATACCAATTCATTTTAGTGTCGCTGACATGTTCAAGAGAATTCATTTAGTTCAAACTTCATCCTTTGCAATACCGTAATGTTGGGTTGTGTTATATTCTTTCCACGACTAGCCCACGTAGTTAACTGGAAGTTTAGAGGGGGGGTGGAGCCCCCCTTCGTTGCACTAATTGTGTACCAAGGGGGGGGTCACAAGGGGTTTGAGGTGTACCCGTAACCCCACTTTATGGGGTTCGGGGCAGCGCCCTAGAAAATTTTGGTTTTGGACCATATGTTAGGATGGGCAGACCCACCTAAGGTTTTGTGCATAATTTTCAGACATGTTTTTTGGACGCGATGGTTTTCGGTCCATTGTATTGGACGGGATGGTTTTTCAATCCATGGTATTGGATGCTTCGACATGTATAAATATGTATTATAACATTGAAAGGAACATAATGAAAAATCAAGCTGGTAGTCCCAGTTTTGGGATCTAGGGGAAATCTCCGTGTATATGTGTTTTATGTGTTATGCTCTCACATTGTTTATTTTCTGTGTTTTAGAATTTGTGTGCAGGTAATTTATGTACGGGGTTAAAACCTACATTTGGTATCAAAGCTATTTTGGCTTCAAGGGGATGCCTTTGTTGCTAAGGGGCTTCGCTCGGGCATGTGGTAGACCCTGTTCAGTGGGAGATCTGCGAGATCAATTCTGGTGGTGAAAGAAGATGGCGAGCAGTGGAAAGATAGAGATCAAGAAATTTAATGGTCAGAGTTTTGAGTTGTGGAAACTCAAGATGGAGGATCTGTTGGTGGATAAAGATCAGTGGATCATGATAGATTCGGGTACTAAAACAACGAGAGTGTCCGATGAAGAATGGAAGAAGTTGGATCAGAAGGCAAAGAGCACAATACAATTGTGTGTCTCAGATTCAATATTGTTGAATGTATCAGGGGAAGCTACGGTGAAGGCTTTGTGGGACAAGTTAAGGACTTTGTACCAATCTAAGTCTCTGGTGAATAAGATGTTCCTAAAGAAAAAGTTGTATAACCTGAGGATGAAAGATGGAGACTCAGTGACAGAGCATCTAAACGCATTTAATATTGTGGTAAGTCAGTTAGCGTCTGTTGATATTAAAATTTCAGATGAAGATAAGTGCATCCGTTTATTGTGTTCTCTACCAGATTTGTGGGATAGTCTGGATATTGCAATAGGTAGCAATGCAACTGCCTTGCAGTTTGATTAAATAGTCTCATTCTTGTTGATGGAGGAGATGAGACAGAAAAATATGGATATTCAGAATGGTGATGCCTTGTCTATACAATAACGGTCTGAGAACAGAAACAAAAATAAGTCATCGAGTGGGAGATCTAAATCTCCAGGAAAATGTTATGAAACCAGCTCAAGAAAAGATAGAAGAGATAGATCAACGCCTTAGAATTCAGCCTCTTTAAGGGGGAAACCTCCTTTACATTAAATAAATGAACAATTCTTGGATGATTCAAATGACAAAACCTCCTTTCTATATATAGGAGTCTAAGGAGTCACAATATAACCTAGCTAACCTAACAATAATAATATAAAGCCACAAAAATAACAATAGAGGGATTCTATGGGGCACAGTAATAACAATATGGGGACAATAGGGGCACAACAATATTAATAAGGGATGCAAATACAATATTAACGGGGTAAGCACTAGTATTATAGGGACCCAA
>APFE031621099.1:0-10589 GCA_000404065.3 Pinus taeda
CACTAAAGAAAACTCCTTTAGTTTTGAGTTGTCCTTAGTGCGACTTTTTGGACTCGTGGATTATTCTTGTCTAACTTATCGAAATTATGGCATGAATTCATTGAAGTCACAAGTTTGAAGCATAACCGCTTCACAATACAAGTTCCCTTGGTGTTTTTCACGGTGTTGAATCCATATATACTGTAAAAAAACTAGTTTAAATAAAGCAAATCAAGGTTTCACCACATATTTTACCACCAGATTCTCGCACTAGAAACTCCAAAAAGTCGCACTAAAGACAACTCCTTTAGTTTCTAGTTGTTTTTAGTCTGACTTTTTGGAAGCTTTTCAGGTGGATTATTATTTGTCTAATTTCTTTTAAAAATCCGGCATGAATTCAATAAACTACAAGTTGATCGCTTAACGCCCCCTACACAAACGAATGGTGCCCTAGGGTTTTTCCTAAGGGTGCTGATACATATATACAGTAAAATAAGTAGTTTAAATAACATAAATTAAGATTTCACAACAATTTTTTCCACCACATTCCGGCATCAGAAACTCCAAACAATCAAATTAAAGACAACTCATCTAGTTTCAAGCTTTCTTTAGTGTGAATTTTTGGAAGCTTTTACGGTTAATTATTCTGGAATAATTTCTCTTAAATCTGGCACAAATCCAATGAAATCACAAGTTTGATGGGTAACCCTAAACAATTAGAGTGTTTTTGTAGGTTTTTCGAGTGAAGTGAATCCATATATCAGTAAAAAAAACTAGTTTAAGATAACACAATCAAGGATTTTTCACCACAATTTTTTCGACCTAAAACTCCAAAAATTCGCACTAAAGACAACTC
Organism: Pinus taeda; assembly: GCA_000404065.3. Lineage (NCBI taxonomy): Eukaryota > Viridiplantae > Streptophyta > Pinopsida > Pinales > Pinaceae > Pinus > Pinus taeda. Next base: position 836 of record APFE031621099.1, read on the forward strand.
TTTTAGTTTCGAGTTATCTTTAGTGTGACTTTTTGGAAGCTTTTTCAGTGGATTATTTCGGTCTAATCTCTCTAAAATTCGGGATGAATTCATTCAAATCATAAGGTTGATGGGTAACCAACATGAATGAAGGTTTTTGTGAGTAAAGTTATTCAGAGATCTACTTGAATGGAGGCTTTTGTGTGTAGAGTTATTCAGAGATTTCCTATTACATAAATTTTTAAATTACTAAAACATTTTGGAACTAGCTAGTATGGTTCATCTAATTTTGGTAAAAGTAAACCACACTAACTTGTTCTAAATTTCTAGACAATTTGAAAAAATATGCAATAGATCTGCAAAACAGATTTTTAAAACTCTATATTCTATAAGATGAAATACATGGTTTTAGCATCATGCCACAACTCAATTTCAAAATTCCAACTCAAATGTTATAGTCATTAAAATCAATTCAAGGTGAAGAAAACACAAAATCGTTCCTTCATATCAGTTTTTATTTAGATTAACAAAGGCATGCCAAAAAAAATGTAGCGGGGAAATAAAATAACTCACATTTTTCCTAGAGACGCTATAAACTGCTCCTCCCATCCTCTCCTAATATTCCATGATAGTTACTAATGTTATACTTTCAATAACTTCGAAAGGCAACTTTGAAAAAGAAAAGCAAAAACCATTAATCACTTATAATTCGCTCCATATCGGGATTTTAATCATACTCTGAAACTAGGGAGACTCTTAGAAATTTGAATTAATGCAAGAAATGTACAAAATTTTGAGGAAAAGAAGTGCAAAAACACAATATATTGAAGGAAACAGAGCTGTGAGCTCACCGTGCCAAGTTTTGGTCAATGGTTAATAATGTGAACTCTTTACAAATTTTCCGAATAACATGAGAGAAGAACACCATCTCTTCTAATTATCAGACTCCACCATATAGGCTTTTGACTACTTGTAACTAGTCAATATTTATGTCATCCATTACAAAAGTCATAAGTCGAGGTTAACCAACCCTTGCTTTATCCCTTTTTTTTGGAATTTTGAGATGGTGGAATGGATTTGTTTTTCTCGATTTTGAGATGGTGGAAACAACTTTGGTTAACTAATAGGTGAATGGTCATTTTTGAAATTATGAGATAGATTAAATGGTTTCTTTTATAGTATTTTTAGGAAATTTGAAATTATGGAAAATACTTTGTCTAACTAATATATGAAGGAGTTGTCTTTAGTGCAACTTTTTGGAAGCTTTTCCAGTGGGATTTTCTTGTAAAAGTTCTCTAAAATCCAGCAGTAATTTATTGAAATCACAAGCTTGATGGATAATCCCTTCACAGTCAAAGTGCCCTAGGGGTTTTTGAGGGTGTTGAATCCAAGTATGCAGTTAAAAACTTAGTTTAAATAACACAAAATGAGATTTCGCCCAGATTCCAGCACCGGAAAGTCCAAAAAGTCGCACTAAACGCAACTCCATAAATGAAATGGACTTTTTCTAAACATTTTTTCTTTTCAATTTTGTTCAAAATCTAATATAGATTTTTAAAAATTATAAGTTTTAGTTATTTAATTTTCTAAGATCGAGTGTTACATGTGTTTTTCAAGGTGTTGAAACCAATTATGCATTAAAAAATATATTTGAAAGAACAAGAAATTACAATCTTGTCGGACTCACGTCAAAGAGTCATTTCCTCTATTATTTAGCCTACACGTTATGAAAAATATTATTTTGAATATGTGAAATTAATTTGAAATTATCTAAAGTTTTTTGTTGTTGGTAGGTGAGCATCAAGGGCATTTAAGTCATGTGATAGCATCATCTTGCTCACACTAGCCCTTAGTATTGTTGGGTTTTAGCTAGTGGAGTTACGAACTAGTGACCTTTGACCACACAATAGCTTAACAAAACACAGTTGATGAAATTATACCAGCTGAGATCAATCTAACTCTCGCTCTATCATGGGTCCATGCATTTGAACCTAGATCTAGGTTCATCATAATGACCAGGATGTTGATGTTAATATATAATATAACATTAATATTAAGTTTATTGATGTTTTTTACCCAACACGATAACAAAATTTATAATAAAACTATATCAAATTAATATTTTCGAATCATACAACTTTTACATGGATAATTTATGGAATTTAAGATTTTATATACTATAAGATATGATTTTTCTTTTAAAGATTTAATTTACAAGACTTTAATTTAAAATATTAAAATGTTTTGGAGCATGGTTTTTAATTTTTTGTATTGAATTGGATTGTAGCTTTTTTATCGATATGGTTATTTTCATTTTTTTGGGGTAGGCATTACCTTTTATTATTATTATTATTATTTTATTGGAGACTTGACATAGTTACCCATCTCCTTATACTTGGTTGTAGCATGGGCCTCCAATAATAGTGATGGTCATCATTATCGTTTACTTTGAACAATTCTTCATTTATTAAACTTGAAAAGAAAATGAAGCTAAATTATTTGAAATATAATTAAAACTATACCTATATGTCTTTAATTTTAATTTAAAAAATCAAGAATATTAATTTTGTATAATATTTTAATTAAAATATATGTAAGTTATTAATAAGTTTTTTAAATTTTTTTAGTATTATAAAAAAAAATGAAAACTATATTAACAAATTTATTATTTTTCTAATAAAAATCGTTTTTTATATTTATAAATTTATGAAATAAAAATATCTATGACAATAAAAATACTCATTTTTCCAAGATATTTTTATTTTTTCATTTTTATTTCAAAAAAATATAATTTCTCTTCAAATATTAATGTAATACATATTTAAAATATTTAATATTAAATTGATATTATTATTTGGTTTTAGTTTTTTGTATAACACCTCTCTTTTGATTAATTCAAAGTGAAACCTAGTGGTGGTATACTCCCAAGGCTCCGGTTTTACTTTTTTGTATAACAGCTGTCTTTTGATTAATTTGAAGTGAAACCTGGTGGTGGTCTACTCCCAGGACTCTCTCGAAGGATAGAATGTGTGAGATTTGTGATACTAAGAAGGTGGAAGATGAAAAACACTTCCTTTTAGACTACGCACCTCTTACCACCCAAGACTCCTTGAAACAATAGAATCTCTCATATGTGTGATACTAAGAAGGTGGAAGATGAAAAACACTTCATTTTAGACTTCCCACCTATTACTCACATCCGCTCTCAATTCCCTAACATCTACCACACTTCTAGTCTTCTTGACTTATTAAGTCAATCCAACTAGAGGGATCTTGGAGCACTTCTTTCCCTTCTCTTTGATAATGAAAACAAGATTTTGAAGAATCGCACTTACTTTTCTTCTCTTTTCTTGAGATGAGATAGGCGTTAATCATCATCATCATCATCATCATCATCATATAATATATATAATATATATATAATATATATTCTATTCATTCATTCATTTAATTTCAATTTTTATTATTTATTTTGTTTATTGTTTAAAATAATTTTTTTTAACCTTATTTGATCTTCCCTTTTATTAAAATAATAATACCAATAATTTTAATTTTAATTTAATTCATTATTTACTACTATTTTTTACTTTGATAATTTTTTAATCAAAACTAGTTGTTATATTCTAATGCCTAGAAAGCATCTATCTTCGTATATTTAATCTTATGTCATGATATGTTTTTCATCTTGTCATGAAAATGAATCACACGAGATGGTTTGAAATGCGTGAGAAAAAGTTTTCTATGTGATTTTTACCTAATGATTTCAACAATTTCAATATTAATCAAAATATTTTTTTAATAATTTAGTTAAGATTCGGTATCTTTATGTTAGTTCTCCTTTTACCTCAAAATAATTTTGACTATATCATTACTATAATTTATTTTATAAATATGAATATAAAGGTGTATGTTAAGGGTGTCGAGCCAAGCGAGGTACTTTAGCATGAGAACTCTAATTCGGTTGAGCTAACCCTTCGGATTATTATTATTAATAATTATTAATTATTAATAATATTTGATTTATCAATTTATTTTAATTTATTAAATAATAAAAATATATAACAAATGAATTAATTTCTTTAGTACAATAAAATCTATTCCAAAACAATTGTTTATATATGCAACATACTAAAACCAAAAGTAGAAAAATGACACCATGCAAATAAAACAAAACAAAATAAATTTACTTGACCATAAACATGTAGCTCCACCTCGCTACCATAATTTCGAAGCAAATTTCATTAAAGGAATTATTTAATCAAATTTTCAATGTGGAACTTATACACGATAAAAATTGGACGGTGGTAGAGTATGTATGCATTCGTAGACTTAAGAGTCAAATCACTTAGCGGAGGTGGGTTCATTGTCCCATAAAGAAGGGGGTCTCATTTACCAATTTGGTGTCTAGCTTGGTCGTGACTTGAAAATTGGATAATAATAATAATAATAATACATAGATCTTGGCAAAGAGATATACTTTATACATATGAACATTAACCATTAACCAGATCATTCAATATGCTAGGATTCGTATAGAAGCTTTTCGAATTGTTTCCACCCACAATTGCGAGTCATCGAGTGAGTACATTGGAGTCACTCCCACCATGGATGATATGGTTCTTTATCTAATGGTGGTTTTTAAACCTTGGGAGGTTAGGGTAACTGAACCCTACCCCATCCGCCACTCAATCGCTCATTTGAAACTGCATCCCTCACGAGCCAAGCTCTGCAAACTCTAATGTTATAGGCTAGGTCTGAGAGTTTCAAGCATCAAAATCTCTTTTTCACGTATGTTAACAATGTTCATTGTTAAATCCTTTGATTCTGTTAAGTTTCGCAGTGTATAGATCAATTTCTTGGCTAAGTATTATGTGCTACGGTTCGAGAAAAACCATGGTCACCTGAGCCATATTCCATGTATTTTCATCTATGGTTTAGAATGTAAGAGAGAAGGTTTATACTTTCTAAGAGGATGTTTCCTTAATTTACTGCTAGAATCCCTCAGGTAAATGTTTCTTGCAGTAAGGTGAAAATAAATAAATAATCCATTAATCCATTGAAGGGTCGATGAGATTGTATTTTATTGGGATGATATATTCTTATGCCCCAGCATTTGGAGTGAGAGATAGTTTGTTAATGGGGATTCTATATTAGCTCTTGATGGGGACACAATATTATCCCTCACTCGATGGGGAGCTTATATTTCAGTTCGCATTCGTTGTGACATGAGAATGTACCCTTGAAAAATTGATGGATTCAAGTGTAAATAAAAAATAAAAAGAAACGAGTGCCAAGACACCCTTGGGATTGAACCTACCTTGGCATTGATACTTGTAACCTACTGGATATAGTACTGGGATCAATAATGGGATCAAAACTTGGAGTAACGACCATTGTTTGCATTGAGTACTAGCCTAATTGAAGCATAGTTTCACCCCCTTACCTCATAGAGTATCATAACCATCTATATAGACTAATGAAGTAAATTGTGTTCGGTATGGAACCTAAATATCTTCTTTATCCAAAAGTATCACCTCATTGGACCCCACTTTGTAATGTGGCAATGCCTCCTGTAATATTTGCACTACAAGGGGGGTCCACGGGGGACGACAGCCCCCAAATCTAAAAATAGATGTAAATTTTCCTTGTAAACTATTGTAATTTCATAGTCAATCTGGGTCATTCATTAGGCGGAGATCTGATCATAGACGTTATGTTTAATTTAGGGTTTTCTTCCCTAGAATGCAACCCCTCACTATATATGAGGGAATTGTATTGCATCTATGTATATCTGTGTTCTGAGTGAGAAAGAGAGAGGAGATTGAGTGAGAGAGAAGAGGGAATTACAAAGGATCTGTTGTAGGTTGTATCTCTTCAGTTTGTTCGATAATATAAAAGGGAGGACTCGCTGTTTCTTCATGGACGTAGCCCAAATTGGGCGAGCCATGTATATCTTTGTCTATACAGCTTGAGTGGGCCTAATGGTTAAGAGCATGTGTTTCCTCTTAAGAGGTCACAGGTTCAAAACCAGACGGGGTTAGAGTATGTATGCCTTCGTAGACTTAGCAGTAAAATCTCTGTGCAGAGGTGGGTCCCTTGTCCCACAAAAAAAGGGGGTCTCATACACCAATTGGTGTTTGGCTTGGCTGTGACCTTAAAAATGGATATTATTATTATTATTATTATTTCTGCAATATATTTTATGTGTTCCATTACTTTGTAATATATAATTTTCTAATAAATTGAAGTGTATTGTCTCTTGGAATCGCAACAAATAAGTAAGGCATTCCATTGTATTGATTAAAAACAATAGTTATTTGCTCCCCATCCATTTCTGTAAGGGGTGGGTGTTCCTAAAATATCCTTATCCAATTTGAACTGATGCAAACTCCCACACGTATGGGATTGGGGGCCATAAAAGAATCACCCCCATGGTCTTTTCGATGCTTAAGTCATAAAGTCAAAGGAAAAATGAAAATATTAGCAGCGAGGGGCTAAAGAAGCAATTAAATCAATGCCACCAAATCAAACATAGAGAAGTTTAATGAAATTCCATGTGAGTAATAAAGAAATGAATTTGAGTATCCTTGATGAGAGGGGTGCCTACAACAAAATCAAACTGAGTTTATTGGTAAAAGAAATGGTGACTTCAAATGTTTTGAGAATCTGTTCCAAGCTGACTACATTGTGCCTTCCCTAAATGGTGTTGTTTAAGATGCCATAAGCCCACTCAAAATAGGCTTTCTTTAGGTGCCTTAACATCATGAATTATATATAAGCTTATCTATTTTCTTTTCTTTTAATTTTATCTGCCCACGTCCCTCCAAATAGGAAATCAATCTATCTGTTGCAGATTGTTTGGTGACCGCCTTTTCTGAACACGTGGGTTGTTTTTATGTGGTTCTCACCTAAACCAAAGTTATCCAAAATATCATAAGTTAATCCTTTATTTTTTGGACCTCACCAAAAACAATGGCTATTATCCGCTCGGTAAGTGAAAGTCTTATTCATATTGGGCTGTTTATGTGTAGGCATTGTGTATGTGTATTGTAAAGTAAAAGGATAATGGGTAATATGAACTGAATATGGAAACCTGAAAGTGCACATAATATGGACATCGTGTGGACATCATATGGACATAAATCATACTGACTGAAAGCTAACCACTAAAAGCTCATTGAGGTCATGTTCTAGGGAAAATGAGCTATTTGAATGCGGATGGTGAACTGACCCTACTATGTTGAACTTACTTCTTTCAGATGGAGAGGGTAGGAAGCAAGTAGGAAGGTGTTCAGTTAGAGGTTGTTTCCAAGGCTATATTTCCACTGAGAAAAGGCAGTATGTCTAATGCATAGGTTCAAAGGTTCTTTCCAAGATGAGGGTTATGAGAAAGCCCCCCAACTTCCAAGAAGGAAGACAACTCACCAAGGATTAGACTTTATGCCTTGAACAGATTCATTGGAGAGTCAAGAGTCTCTTGCTCGAGCCCATGGGTGGAGGTTGTAGGCAGTGGGGCTTAAACAAATGGCTAATCATGAATGGATAGGGTTGGCTTTCTAGACTACTTAGGTTTTACTCCCACTAGAAGGGTTTGTTTTTAAGAGTTATGGCAGGGATATATAAGGGTTTTCCCTCCAAGGTGGTAAGGGCTCTTTCTTCTCTTCATTCTGATTTCGATCCAAAGATTAAAGAAATTCCTTCTATTCTATTGTAGGAGTTCCTCCTAAAGCTTGTACAATCTAATGTAGGATTGAAGAGAGAATATAATTCAGGCAAGTATATGGTTTGAACAAGAGAATGTGTTCTAATCCTATCTCCTATAGGTCCTGATCTTATGGGTCTCATTCTTTCCTGGGGTAAGTTTCTCCATGCCATCAAAACAATACTTCAAAATTATTCTCATGAAGAGATTATATATCCCATGTTTATTCCACATTCCAATCCAACAATCTAGTGATGAACCAATTTCATCCATGGCTTCTGCTTATAAGGAAGGCTCAACTTGTCCTGAACACTTTGTGATTCCAGTTCCTCGGCTCCCTCAAGGTCTAAGAAGTTCGTGCACGTAAAATAAAAAGATCAGCCCCTGCCTCCCTACGTGGGGTAATCTTGGCCGATGTAGTGTTAAATTTTTAGACCGAGGCTGTATAAATAGAAAGGTAAGGTGTCTAATACCACCCGACCTCAAAAATGAAATATCTGGTGTAGTAGTGATGAAACTCTTCTTCCCTTCCTTCCATCGAATGTGAGTAGGGGTAGGGCAGGGGTAAAAGTAAGAGTAAGAGTAATAAAATAAAGGTACGTCTAATTTCGATCCTGATTAATATTCATGACTTAATGGTTGTCGGGCAGCACTCCATGTTGTGAAGTTCAAGGTTGGTGAAAGAAGAAGGTATCATTCCTATTTTGGTTGCATTGTACAATAAGTCATGTAAAAGTAAAAATATCTCTCTCATATTATATAATTAATAACAAAAATGAAAAAAATCATATAAGGTATATGTTCTGAAGCCATATCAACTTTCTTGTTCAATGATTTATTTCATGCCCCTCAAGCACGAGGGGAAACAAGTTTGATTTTAGTGAATTCAAAAAAGAATCTGATAGGGGGTGTTTCTTATACTAGAACATGTGGTTATCATGGGTCTAGGTGCCCATATTGGTTGTTCAAAAAGGAAATTCTATTAGTGCAAGTGTATGACTGAGAGAATTTCTTTCAATTCCCACATCATCTGATCCAATCTGGCACTTCTCCTGGTCTTCCAGATTCCCTCCCTTATTAGCATGTTACTAGGGGTAACTGTAAATAGAAAGTGCATCTGGAAGGTGGTATAAGGTGGTAAGGTATCATGATTTCCAATTCCCATGATCCAATCCATCCTTGATAAGCTCTCTCCTCTCCTCCCCACTGGCATAAAGTCCAATAAGATCCTGTACTGATCTTACTTGGTCTTTTCATTATGTTGTAAGGCATGTAGCTAGTTTTGTCCATAGAAAGTCATTCCTTTCCTTTAAGGAAAATTTATAGTCTTTCCAAGGTAAGATATAATGGAGTGATTCAAATTCCCATGGCCATTAAACGATCAAATGAGTAAACAATTCAAGGTTTTCCTCCTTTTCTATTATATTCTAGAAGTGCCTCCAAAGATCTAATTCTATAGGGCCTACTGGGAATACCTCACCAAATGGAGCCTCTCCATCCAAGGTAAGTTTTGTAAAGACTCTCCCCCGAGTGTTATTTTTGTTATACTGAAGGATTGGTACTCCATCCCATCATCGTAGGTTTTTGATAGTACTAGAAGGGTCTAATAATAGTCCCTCCAAAGTAAGATGAGTGTGAAAAGATACTCTATGTGGGTCTGGGCATCAACAATATATGTCCTAGCAATGAAAAGGTTGTCCCATCTATCAAAATTAGGCTTCCCAAAGATTCCTCACTTTAGTAGGTGGTTGTTGTCACTAAATGTCCTTAAGTTTCAATTTGTAAATGAATCACTCACTTGTCCTTTCTTAGTTGGTTGGTTTGTGAGTTAGTCCTTCTAACGAGAAGTGTTGTCATATTATATGTGTAATAATGGTAACGAAAAAATGTTGTAACTCTAAACCGGAAATATTATGATAATAGAAATAACCCTTAAGGTAGGGCAACACCATACATTCACTCCTTAAAGAAGGAGAACACTCCACAAGCCATATGCTTGTTCATACAAGAATACTTCTCTTCATATCTCTCCATGTGGAGTCTCTAGCCTCTATATAGGCCTCATACATAAAA
>APFE031621100.1:971-39469 GCA_000404065.3 Pinus taeda
TGGGTACATCAATATAATAAGTGGGTTGTACTAATAACAATAAGGGGTTACACTAGTAGTATAGGGGCCTAACAATTGCCACCTCACATTGCTCACTTGGCTCAGAAATAACTACACAAACCTGAAGGAGATAAATCCTTCTCCATGGATGAGTTTCCTTTATAGGAAAAATACATCCAACTGATAGTACACTATCCCTCCTCTGATCTCAACTGGGTCTCTGTCAGAACTGGCTTGCATGAGTTATTCATGAGAGAATATTCAGTTATCTGAAGTGCAACACTTATATGCAAGCATGCATTAACTAGCTGAACTCACATTGATTTAAACAAACTATTTAAATCAATCTAACTAGACCTGACTCAGTTAGCTGAGCCAACTAATTAGAAATCAATATTATAACTCATCCTTATCTCTTTAACTAATGGATAAATTCCTCAATTAATAGAGAAACTATTGCATGTCTTCACATAGACTTCATGTTTGATTTTTCACAGCTAATTAACTCATTGTGAATTAATTAATTTATTTTCAAATAGCTGTTAAGTTCAAATTCGAATTTTACTTCCTATTTTAGTCTAGGGACTGACTAGAAATAGGAATTCATCTTGAACTACTAGAAATATAATGTTATTTTTAGCACTTGTATTTTTCATTCCCTGTTGCTCAATCCAGCATTGGTACCCAAACTACTATTTATAGCAGTGCTATTTTTAGCACTTCTATTTTTAGAATTTCTTGTTTCCATTTTCAACACCACATATATCAATGAAAGGTGTTGAAGATGGGTAGGTCGCTTGGTATATGCATCAATAAGAGAATTATCATTTTTAGTGCCATATGTATCAACATGCACTTGTTTGAAAACTTTCAAACCAACACTTAGAACCACAAATCAACGACTACATTCAGAAAGAGGAAACTCTAAAAGAAAAAGACATGTCTCATGTGCACCTATATCTCTATCAACAACCGATTCACATAACAAACTCCTATATGCACATGCTGCTAGTTCATTTGGATTTTGAATAGCAGAACACGCATCAACATATCATAAAATGGTTTTGATCATTTTTCAAACTTTGTAGCATATTTTTCTCTATAGTTAATGACCACACACTTCGAAAAAACTGGATGACAATCTATATTATCACTCCACATCATCAATGTTTCACGATTATGTGTGTTCAATCTATCATCATTTTGTCTAGGTTCATACCATTTTTCTGCATTCTCATCAACATAACTTTTGAATGGTCACATAAATTCAATGGTTCCTTATATCGACACACCAATCTTCCCACCTTCTTGCGTAGGCAAGATTTGTCATTGTAAGTGATGTGACACTCAACACAATTAAAAATTTCTTCATAATCAATCATAGGATCAGATTGAAATATTTTTTGCATGTCCTTTAAGTAAGGGTGATCTTCAACATTGAGCCTAACCTAAATATTTCTTTGATGTCAATCATGTGCATTTATTATATGTACACATTTGTCAAAATATTCCTCAGCTAGCCTAACCTGTGTAGGATCATCCCAATTCAAAGTGCCCATGTTAGGAGCATTTTTTTACCATAGAAATCCATGCACATGTTGATATCCATGATGTTTCCATTCATAGTGACACCAAAAATTTGTAGCTTGATGAAAACGCTAAAAAATTTCATCTCGGATCATTGTATGTCTTAAATGCATATATTGTGCTACAATATGAGGATTATCAATAACATTTTCATGTCTCCATTTCCTTGATTCCCCTAAATCTACAAGACTTTTACCAAGCATTAATTTATGCAAATCAAGCCATTGCATATATGCTGCACTTAATGTGAAGAATATTGTTGGACATCAAATTTGTTGAATCAATTCAGATAGTGAAACATTACATTTGTTCCAATATGCACATGTACCTCTTAGTACATTTCTAAATAGCATTAATATTTCTACAAGTCATGATTCCAGAATATTTTGTAGATGCTCTCATAACTTCTCCATTGTTGTGGGTAGATCTGTCATATTCTTCTTTACAAAAACTACAAAAGAAGCTTGACCACGATGTTTCATAATGATATTAAGTAAGAAGTATTTGTGTCTTCCAAACATGTTGTCATGATATCTAAGAAGATGTTCTTCATACTCGTGAATATGAACATTTGTCCTTTGTGGTTGCGACCAATCTACCTCACATGTTCAGAACAACATTGGAAATTCCATGTCAAATAATTCTTCGGTGTTATACTCATTCATTGGTGATGAGCCAATTCTAGGTCAATTAAGCGCTTCAGTAAATCCACCATTCATGTCAAGTTCCTCTACATTAGGCTTATTTTCCCAAGCTTGAATAAGTTCAGTCTCTCATGGTAGATTGATAAGCTTTGCCACAAAATAATATGTATTTAAGCCTTATAATACATCATCAATCTGAGATGTTCCCTCCAACATTGCAAATTCAGTGTCATTATCTTTCTCTGGTAAAGTAACACAATTAATCATATTTGATACATTTGAAATTTCAGGTATCTCATCTAATGCATTATAATCAACTTGAACATCAGGATAATGTGGATCATTTTGAATCTTACATAATAATGCATCCAATACTCTTTGTTTTATAACTATAAAATCATAACTTGATCCTTGTTGGATTTTTTCCGCACAATAATCATTAAATCTAAGTCTTGAATATGTCGAGATAATATGTGGGAAAAATTTTTAATTTCTTGTGGGAAACTAATGGTGTGTCCTCTATATTGGTATTTTTCACTTATTAAATGCATAACTTACAAAATTGGACTTGCACTTGCTATTAACATCTCTTCAACTTGCGTGAGCACTTTAAGGACTTGAGGTTTCATTCCTGGATCCATATGATTCTCAAATGAAAATATATGAGGATTTCTCTCTCTTCTACATCTCACACATATTAGAATTGTCTTTGTATTGAACACTTAAATTTCAACATCTAAGTCTTCACTATTGGGTGTGTGTTATATTCTTTCCACGACTAGCCCCACACGTAGAGCTTGAGGGTTAGAGGGGGCTGGCGAACACCTATTTTGTTGTGTTGGGCATAGTGGGGGAGCAATAGTCTGCCCTGTCGAGGTGCTTGATGGGGGAGGTATCCCCCTTCTATGGGGCCTCGGGTAGTGCTCCGGGAAATTTTGTTTTATACCCTATATTATGTGGGCGCACCTACCTATGGTTTTGTGTATGGGTTTTGCACATGGTTTTGGGCATCACGGTTTTCTACTCATGGTATCCGATCAAGGGAACTATGATTATGTTCTAATCCAAGGTTAATGGATTGGGTTTTATGAATGCTTCGACATGTATATATATGTATTGTAACGTTGAAAGGAATATAATGAAAATCAATCTCATAATCTTGGTTTTTGGATCCACCGAAAAATCTCTGTGTATTTGATTTGTGTTTCTCACCATTGTACATTTTTTGTGTTTTAAGAATTCGTTTGCAGGTAATTTCTGTACAGGGTTAAAACCTACACTCACACACATGATAAATTTGAACATCAGTGAATCAATAAATCCTATCACAAAATCTTCAATGACCAATATTGATATCTTCAAATGTATCATGCTCAACTTGAATTTATTGAAATGGCTCTATGTCCATATTTATTGCATCATTTTTTTCACTTAGAGCTACTATTCTTTTTTTCATAGGATTTTCTCTTTTTGAGTTATTTTTCTTCAGGGCAGATAGACTTCTTTTTCTCATAGAATTTTCTTTTTCGTCAAGTTCAAAATTTTATTTTCCTTGTTCTTGATGTTCCTCGGTTATCATATATTGTTCCTTTCTTTGTCAACATGCCCTTTGTCATGCATGATTTTGAATTTTTTGTTCTTGATGTTGTGCATTTGTCATCTCTTGTTCCTTTCTTTGTCAATACACTCTCTGTCGTTTAACATTCTTTTGTCTTTGTATTTGGTGTTGTTCAATTGTCATTTGTTGTGACATTCTTTATCGATATGCTCTTTGGCACCAACATTTGTTTGTCCATATTCCTTTAACTGGTTAAGTGACACTTTCACCTATTCTATTTTTTGTTGTGCTCTTTGTTCTCCAATATTATTCTTTGTCTCATATTCCATTATCCCCCTATATAACAAAATTAAACACAATCCATTGATATATATTCAAATCAAAGCAATCCAATAATGTTCAATGAAATCAATGCAAACAATATATTCATTTATGCTTAAACTAATGCTGAAGTCAATGCCAATAGTATAATAAATAGTTAATTTATTATATTATATATTATAAAAATATAATAATGTATAACAAACCGAACATTATTTTTTAAAGTGTATTAATAAGCCTTTTCCTCTAACGGCTTCAATTTATTAAATGAAATTTTTTAATATTAAACCTATGGTTTAACCCTCAAGTAATTTTTGGTTCTTGATGTGTACATATGACAAATCACATCAACATATTAATTCCGAGAAAAATATAATATTCATAGAACGATGATCTGATAAAAAAGGGTCAACTTATCTTATATAATATTTTCAAAAAAACGCTCATATATCCATTAAATCCATTTAATACCTATCTATCCTAGATCCTATGCCTATTTCTAAAATGCAAGAAGAAATTTGACAACAGTTATGGGTATTTATTGTTGCTGTGGAAATTTCAGTGCACTAAGGTTCAATTTTATTTAATTGTCTGTTAGATGATAAAGACAGGTTTTTCGAAGCTTATCGATGTAGTTTGTAATAAATATATACTAGCATTTGCACCAGATGTTGCAAAGAAAACGCCATAAGGCATAAAGTGCGGAAATCCATTATCCATGTAGTGTGTGCATTATTCAACAAGGTGGATCTCTCTAAATTTGTTGCAAACATTTATGTTGTTTCATTGCTAATTTATTTAGAATCTACTACTACCTCCTCTTCTTGGAATATTAAATTTCTTATCACCCCATGATGACAATCCCTCTAATTATTGGCATCACAATTTTTTCCACTTTAGTGGCTTTACCCTCAACCTAAGGAGACATGAATTTGAGTCACTCAATTAAAAAGAAATTGCTAAATTGCTATTTATCAGGTTTTGAGTAAAAACAATTAATAACTCATATTTACAACACTTTAAATATTTACAACCTTTTAAGTCTTGTATTTATAACTCATATTTATAACCCATTAAACCGAAACTAACAACCTATTTTTTTATTACTAATAAAATGAATCTTCTCTATAAAACTAACACTCACATGCTACTCCTATATATTCATCTTATATTTAATATTTAGTGTCCATCAATTGAATGACAAGATGAAAGCTCAACTTAACTGCACATTTCTGAACTCCTTTGTAGGAATTCATGTCCCATTAATTTAATGGCAAATTGAAGTTTCAAATACAATACACATTTTATACCAAATTCGGAGAGTTCATGAACAAAAAATAAGGTATCTTTACCGTAATTAGGTAGTACTTACCAGCTAGAAAAGAAAATCATGTGACACTCCTTGGAAAGGATACACTTTATCAACAATAGGAAAAAACAAGACGTTTGCAATGCTTGCGCGGATGGTGGGCTTTGGCAGAGCATTTAGTGTTTCTTCTTGTTGTAATCCCTATGTCCTAGATTTCAAGCATATGCGTGACAACATTTGATCTTGCAATTGTAGTGGTAGCCAATTCCTAAAAGAAACTCTTTAAGCTGCCTGAATTGTGTCCCTCTGCAATCAAAACGAAAGTCAAATCCTCATATGACGTAGCATTTTTGCATTGAAAAGAGAGAATATGTAGGCACAACTTTTCTATACACAAATCTATTAAAAATATATTCCTTACAAATATCATGGTTCGGCTTGTGCCATGTACAATTAAATTTGTCATGTTTCCTATCATGTATGCTGTCAAACCCAAATTATATAACATGTAGACGATTTCAAATATCATTTCTCTCGTATTTTCAACATGCGGGTCTCCATATCCAAAAATGGTTAGAATTGTAATGGAAAAATAGATTGCACTAATATAGAGAGTCCAAAGGCTTTGTTTCATAAAATATGGAAATGCAGCACTAATCCATGTCCTACTTGGATCATGATATCTAGCAGCAAGCAGATATGAAAGGCATCCAGCATAGTGAACTGCAAAATGAAATTATTGGTGTTAACTTACACAAACAAGCTTAAAACAACATGTCCAAAAATAGTTGAGTCGGATATTCTTCTCTCGTATTGAGAATCGAGTATTGATCTAGAGTCTTGAGAATAGTGCACTGAAATAATTGAGTTGGAAGCATTTTTTCTTGGAAAGTTTCATGCCTTAAATCTCCCAAGTATTGGAAGAGTCAAATTATTTGATACCAATGATTAAAATTTCATTGGAATAACATTTCCTCTTTGTCCTAATTAACAATGTTGTTCTCATTCTGGAGTCGATCCAAAACTACCTGTGTATTTCTCAAAAGAAAAGCCTCTTTCAAACTACATTGTTGTGTCTTCTCCAAATCAAAATATTCTTTCAAACTAGATTGCTTAGCAGAATCAAGAAAAGATAGTAACATGTCTGAATTAAGAACAAATAATAGTTGTCCACTCAAAACTACCCATTCCTTTGAAGTCCAAGCTCAAAACTATTCAGTCCTTTGAAGTCCAACAGAACATGGAAGATAGGACCATAACCCCTTCCTCCCTCCAAGTTACTAAGAACACTGCCACAAGTGCCACAATTCATTAGAATCATAAGAAATAAGCACTCTATCTACCTCAAATCCAAAGGTATTTGATGGGATCAAGCAAAAACCCATCCTTGGGAGCAAGCTATCTAGTAGATGCAAATTTTGAACATAATGCATAACTTAGATATGATAGTATTTGAAGCATATTCTTAATAGAATGTAGTTCAGAAAATGCGAACTTCAATATGAACATGTTGCAAACTTGTCAAAAATATAGTCCAGGGGGGAAATATCCAAGAAGCTTCTTTAATCATGCAAATAAGCTACCATATTTACTGCACTTTATACTACTTGCAATTGCACGACTTCCTTAGTTGACATGGTTGTATGAACTGGTTTCAAACTTGTCAATAACATAATACAGGGGGAAAAGAACCAAGACTCTTCTTTAATCATACAAATAAGCTACCATATTTTCTGCACTTTATATTGTTTGCAATTACATGACTTCCCTAGCTGACATGGTTTTCAGAGTTTCTTTCCTGAGAATCATCAATCCATATTAGATGCATTCACAATCAAAGCCCCTTGCAAATTTGGGTATAGAATTTGTGCCATCTACCCTTAAAATTAAACTTATGTGTTACCAAATATAAAAATATACGCCTAGACTAACCCCCCAGGGATTCATTTTCCAAGGAATACTTTGCAGGGAAACCTCCTGGATGCATGTCCACTTTGGTGGATAGTGTCCCTAGTGAGCCTTACCAAGGAGGAACTGAATAATACACTTGTGGGCATGAAATTAGCCAAGTGCACAGCAACATCCCCAACAACTAGTCCAATTAATCCCTGGTGTTCTATCAAAAAATCCTAATCTCCCAGGGATAAACCATTTGGGGTAGAAAAACTAAGCCATCAAACATCTCATTCACCATATTTTTCTTGGATATACAATGGATCCAATGATTCAATATAGCATCATCCATAATCATGCCTTCTCTTCCCTTTCGTCATGAGTTGTCAACTGCTATAGATCTATAACCAGAGTCACAATATCCTTGAGATTATTCTCTTCTAGTACAAATGTAACCCGCACCTTTCACCACAATAAATTTGAGGCACCATCCAATCTGTCTTTTCACCTGAGGCTAGCTGCACAAACTCCATAATCTAAAAAATAGTTTGAATTTCTTTTGATAGACTGATTGCTATTCCTTTCTCCATCCACTCTACCCTCACACCTCAGGTTGTTTGCACAAATTCCCAAATCTAAAAAATAATTTCAATTCCTATGATTTCTATACCTTTCTCCCTACGTTGCAAATTCCTAAGAATCACAATCACATAAAGAACTTTGATACCATGTTGAAGTTGGATTGAGGAAATAGGCGGTTCAGTTTTGTTTTACTGTGGGCATTTTTTATAACCTCTTGACTATAAAATGGTTTTAAAATATGTTGCAATTCTTTCAATTGGATAAAGAGAATGTTCACCATTCTTCATGTATATTGTAAGTAATTTAATTGAATTTTTTCACAATACGTATGAGTAGAGATAAGTATCTCCATTCCCTTTGTTATAGTTTTCTATAATAAATGAGGAAAAGAAAACTCTATGCTCAATTATATTGAGATATTTGTGTGATCATATAAAATTATTGTTAAGAGTGCCAAGAAGACAGATGCATCCATATGAGTCCACCTATTCTATACTCTATTCTCTAACATGAAATCTAGAATCGCTTCTCTATACATACTCGTTAAATATGTGTAGCAGAATTTTCCCATTTTCCTTAAGATCATGAATTGCAATGTAGTAGATTTTGCTCATTTTTTCTAAGATCATGAATTGTAATGCGACACTCAAGGTACAGCCATCAACAAACTGTTGATACAAAACCTCATGCTACTCTACGAGTCTAGTTAAGATTGTTAGCTCGAAACTCAAGCTGCATAAACATGCACATACTTATATATAAGCAATCAAGGATTTCAGATTTATAAATTAGTTTTAACTAGTTTAGATATTCATGCCTTTGTAGATCATCCAAATGCAGAATTGTGGGGGTGTAGGATATTGCAACCTTAAGGATGGACGGGATTTGTCAAATCCTTTGGCCTAAGAAAATCAAATATAGTTTGAACTATTGAATTCTCCAATAGGTTTAGATCAACCAGCCTTATCCCATAAAAATATCTGGATGCAGCCTAGGGCTCCTGTAGAAATCACTGGAACTTGACGGTTCATTCAATAAATCCTAATGAAAATAAACATGTGCATAAAATCTACTTCGTAATAAAATTGAAACACTTTTTGACTTATCATTTATTTTTGAATGCAACATTGATTATGAGCATTATGAATTGTAATGTTGGGACTGCCCAAGAGTCTGGAATGTAGCAGGAGACAAGTTTATAGTAAAGAAACCAACTAACTTAGTTTTGTGATTTCAAAGTAATGTATGTGCTACTAATGCCTGGGGTAAAACAAACAAGTGATTTGGGATGAGACATGTCATTTATGTACTTCAAATTTTCCAATGTGACTAAGACATATAGTGAAACAAATGGTTGTTCCAAATTTATTTGTAAATGAAATGCAAACATTCTAATATTCATGCTTATTATGTAATCAATCTCCTAACAAGAAGATACTAAGAGCATGAATAATCACTTTCCTTTAAAAAGCAAAATAGCTTGCCTGCTCTGTTTTACCATTGTCTTTGTCTGCTAGTATGTCATGCAAAATGAAACAAAATTTCAATATTATTCTAGTGCCACATCAACATTTACGACTATTTGTTGCAGTTCTCTGTTTGAAGACACATTCGGCAAAAGAAATAAAGTGAACAACCTAAAATTTCTGGAATTTTGGAGTCTGTAATGTTCAGAAAGATACCTACCACAACACCAGACACTAACACATAAAAATCTGTGGGTGCTTCATTCATTAAAAGGACATCTTCCTTTGGGGGGAAGTAATTTTCTTTCATCTCTGAAACCTTCCAAGCATAGAGTGACTATTAGGTTATTTTTTCCTCAAAGTTGTTGTATTGAAGCCCACTAGCAAAGACAAAAAATAGGGTCTCTTACCATAATTAGACAATACTTACGAACTGGAAATGAAAATCATGTGACACTCCTTGGAAAAGTTTATATGTTTGTTGTGAATAGCTTTTCCTAGCTTCCATTACAATATCTGAAGATATTAGAAAATCCTAACTCAAAAATTAATCAACAAAAAACATGCAGAGTGGGAGAGATAGATGGAAAGGTATTTTTCTCAGGCAGAAAATTGGACAATCATAGACCCCAGGAGAGAAATGTTAAGCTTAAAAGTCATGATGCAAAGTTGAAACACCAACTACATTGATCTGGAGTTTTGAAGTGTGGCACTGCAGGAAGAATTTGTGTTGAGGAGACATTCATAAAAAAATTTCAAGTGTGCTTGATACTGCAAGTTGAATGCCACAATTGAAGTACTTAAGTTCTTATCTATGATAAGATTTGTGCCAAGAATCCATGATAGACACAATAGGAACCCACTCTAGCATGGTGATTAAACATGTGGTATTCAAGGTTGTGAAGAGTATTGTGATTGTATAAAATGTATGGAAAACCGTGGAAAAATGGATAAAGGAGCTAGAGTGGGAAGGTGTTGCATGCATGTCTATTGACCTGCTAATAGGAGAAGAGAACAATTCATGTGCTATGGATTCCTAGAGTAGCTTGGAGGTGAGATTTTGAGCATAATTCTCAATAAAAGGGACACCAAGGAAGCTAGAATTGCAGAACTCACAAAGTAGTTAATCTGAGGTTTTGATAGTAACTGATATTAGTACAGTCAACAACAATGCAAAATACTTACAAATGTGAAAAAAAGAATGCGAGTTATAAAAGAATATCGTTGTAACTATGCATGATGTACACTCTATATTGTATTAGGTATTTATGAAAGCACAAAATTGGTGGAGAGTGATCATCTTTGGCCGAGATTCTCAAGGTAACGAAATAAAAATTATAGAGTTAGGCGAGTGATCATTGTTGACCAAGTTGTACATGATATATTCACAATGAGGTGTGTGGGATACAAAATATAAAAATCCATTTCTATACATATTTGGTTTAAGTACACTAGGAAGTAGTGACCAAGTCTCATTAGTACCTCCTTCTCTTTTCATCTAGGATTTCCTCCAACAATAAGTTAAACATAGTGGAGATTAAGTTAAAAAATAACAACATCTGTGTGTCATGGATGTTACTAAAAATTATCCATAAGAAAACTTAACAACTTCTAGTTCAAAGGGTAGGAATTCTTTAGTCTCATTCACCTTAATTTAACTAACACTCGAAAGTGTGAATTGGCTGTAACAGCTCCACACATTTTCAAAGTCATGGGGAGATGTTTTATGTTGATCAATTTTTCCTGTGATTGCAGTCATAAAGTTGGTGAAAAAATAGATACGGAAGTTGAAGGTACATCTTTTTCAAATGACTATGTATTAGCTGAAGGTACAGTAGCTAAACAGGGGAGATTCTGGAATCCATAAGAAACTCATAATAAACAAGCAATTGAAGGGCTATCTTTGTAAAAAAATAAAAAAAACCATGCAAAAACAAATTGAACCATTTCACATCCTGCTCACAAACTCAAACTAAACAATTTTTAGACCCGTGCCTTTTATTAGTGGATATCACAATGAGACTTTTCGGAACATTAGATACCTCAATGTGAGTGTTATAAACTTTTGTACTCCAGCGTATTGCACTTGCAATCTTTGCAACCCTATCAATGACCTTAGGAGTATCCTGGACAACAACAGTTCCTTCAGGTCAAAGAATTCTATCCATTTCAATCATCAAATCAACAAGACTACATCTGTAAGCATAAAATCCAAAACCAATGAGTAGGTAACACATGAACTTTAACATGGAACTAAAAATGATGATTGAAGAATGCTTATCACAGAGGAGGAGAGATATAATTCTTTAGACCAAGGTTCATGAATATAAACAATATAAAGTGATAGGTTCAGGAATCTGAAGAAAACCCAAAAGAGAAATGGAGGATTAGAAAGGCACCTGTTTCCACCTCTACTCATATCTCTTATTAGAGATTCAATGCCAATTGCATGAATAAAATCACATGTTCGCGGGTAAGAAGAGAAGGCCTCACACCTACCAAATCACATTTATAGTCATAGAATATTCAATGATATTGCCATAATCACCATCCTATTAAACTTGTGCCCGGAGTCCCCTGATCTCTCTAGAAAATAGTTAAATATCATGTAAATCTGAAGATGCCCTAGTTCTAGGAGCACCTTGATAACCAGAGAGAATTCACCATAATGCAAGTACATACTATTCAAATTGTATAGATGTGTTCTTGCTTACACTCTCCCATCAAAAGATGAAACAAACCAAGGAAATCCATGCACAACAAATATTCCCATCTTATGGTACTTGAGATGTTGTTCCAAGAGCAAACCAAACTTAACTAGAACCTTTATTTGAAATTGAACTCAACGTCCAAGGAAGGCAATTGGAAAATCCGAAATCGAAGATGCAGTGTTGTAGGAATTTTAAGTACGTGAATTCTACATATCATAGTAATATAGTTCAAGCACTTAACAAAACTCTCAAGGAATATAAACTTACCAGTCATGATAAACTCCAATAAGGTCTCTGTCATAAATGACATCAAGAGTATTTGTTTTATAAGTAGGAACAACATTCATGATCCAAATAGGATATGCACTAAGTGCTACTACAAAGCCACCAAAACCTGCATTCATATCCATAACATTGCATACACATGAAGATCCTAACTTTAGATTCAACACATTCTTATAGTATGTCACTCTCCTTCGCCATCTACGTGTATTAGCTTTAAATATATCTAGAAAATTAATTATGTCTACAGCATGCTGAGGAGGTTTGTTCAACTGGATTGGCGAGTTTGAAAGCTCGATTAAACTATTATCTTTCTCTTTCAATGGTGGAAATTGGCTAATACACTCTTTCAATGGTACATACTTGTAAGTGGATTGAAAGAGAATGTTAGCCAGGAGATCAAAGCTCCAAGTTGGTGATATACAACTTATGTGTTACCAAATATAAAAATATACGCATGAACTAACCCCTCAGGGATTCTTTTTCCAAGGAATACCTTGCAGGATGCTTTTCCACTTTGGTGGATAGTGTCCCTACTGAGCCTTACCCAGTAGGAACTAAATAATACGCCCGTGGGCATGAAATTAGCCAAGTGCCCAACAACATCTCCAACAACTAGTTCAATTAATCCCTGGAATTCTATCAAAAAATCCTAATCTCCCATGGATAAACCATTTGGGGTAGAAAAACTAAGCCATCAACCATCTCATTCACCATCTTTTTCTTGGATATACAATGGATCCAATGATTCAATATAGCATGATCCATAATCATCCACTTAGCCTTGACTTCCCTTTCGTCATGAGTTGTCAACTGCTATAGATCTATAACCAGAGTCAATATATCCTTGAGATTATTCTCTTCTAGTACAAATGTAACCCTCACCTTTCACCATAATAAATTTGAGGCACCATCCAATCTGTCTTCACAGTTGAGGCTAGCTGCACAAACTCCCTAATTTGAAAAATAATTTGAATTTCTTTTGATAGACTGATTGCTATTTCTTTCTCCATCCAATCTGTCCTCACACCTGAGGTTGTCTGCACAAACTCCCAAATCTAAAAAATAATTTGAATTCCTCTGATATCTATACCTTTCTCCCTACATTGCAAATTCCTAAGAATCACAATCACATAAATAAATTTGATACAATGTTGAAATTGGATTGAGGAAATAGGCGGTTCAGTTTTGTTTTACTGTGGGTATTTTTTATAACCTCTTGACTACAAAATGGTTTTAAAATATGTTGCAATTCTTTCAATTGGCTAAAGAGAATGTTCACCATTCTTCATGTATACTGTAAGTAATTTAATTGCATTTTTTCACAATACGTATGAACAGAGATAAGTATCTCCATTCCCTTTGTTATAGTTTTCTATAATAAATTAGGAAAATAAAACTCTATGCTCAATTATATTGAGATATTTTTGTGATCATATAAAATTCTTGTTAAGAGTACCAAGAAGACCAATGCATCCATATGAGTCCACCTGTTCTGTACTCTATTCTCTAACATGAAATCTAGAATCGCTTCTCTGTACATACTTGTTAAATACGTGTAGCGGAATTTTCCCATTTTCCCTAAGATCATGAATTGCAATGTAGTAGAATTTGCTCTTTTTTTCTAAGATCATGAATTGCAATGCGACACTCAAGGTGCAGGCATCAACAAAGATTTGATACAAAACCTCATGCTACTCTACGAGTTAGTTAAGATTGTTAGCAGGAAACTCAAGTTGGATAACCATGCGCATACTTATATATAAGCAATCAAGGATCTCGGATTTATAAATTAGTTTTAACTAGTTTAAATATTCATACCTCTGTAGATCCTCCAAATGCAGAATTTTGGGGGTGGAGGATATTGCAACCTTATGGATGGACGGGATTTGTCAAATCCTTTGGCCTAAGAAAATCAAATATAGTTTGAAATATTTAATTCTCCAATAGGTTTAGATTAGCCAGCCTTATCCCATAAAAATATCTAGATGCAGCCTAGGGATCCTATAGAAATCACTGAAACTTGATGGTTCATTCAATAAATCCTAATGAAAATAAACATGTGCATAAAATCTACTTCGTAATAAAATTGAAACACTCTTTGACTTATCATTTATTTTTGACCGCAACATTGATTATGAGCATTATGAATTGTAATGCTGGGACTACCCAAGAGTCTGGAATGTAGCAGGAGACAAGTTTACAGTAAAGAAACCAACTAACTTAGTTTTATGATTTCAAAGTAATGTATGTGCTACTAATGCCTGGGGTAAAACAAGCAAGTCATTTGGAATGAGACAAGTCATTTTTGTACTTCAAATTTTCCAATGTGACTAAAACATATAGTGAAACAAATGGTTGTTCCAAATTTATTTGTAAATGAAATGCAAACATTCTAATATTAATGCTTATGATGTAATGAATCTCCTAATAAGAAGATACAAAGAGCATGAGTAATCACTTTCCTTTAAAAAAAAATTAGCTTGCCTGCTCTGTTTTACCCTTGTCTTTGTCTGCTAGTATGTCCGGCAAAATGAAACAAAATTTCAATGTTATTCTAGTGCCACATCAACATTTACAACTTTTTGTTGCAGTTCTTTATCTGAAGACACATTCAGCAAAAGAAATAAAGTGAACCACCTAAAAGTTCTGAAATTTTGGACTCTCTAATGTTCAGAAAGATACCTACCACAACACCAGACACTAACACATAAAAATTTGTGGGTGGTTCATTCATTAAAATGACATCTTCCTTTGGGGGGAATTAATTTGCCTTCATCTCTGAAACCTTCCAAGCATAGAGTGACTATTAGGTTATTTTTTCCTCAAAGTTGTTGTACTGAAGCTCACTAGCAAATACAAAAAATAGGGTCTCTTACCATAATTGGACAATACTTACCAAATGGAAAAGAAAACCATGTGACACTCCTTGGAAACGTTGATATGTTTGTTGTGAATAGCTTTTTCTAGCTTCCATTTCAATATCTGAAGATATTGGACAATCCTAACTCAAAAATTAATCAACAATTTAATTGACCAATATAAAGATGAACACTGTGGAAAATCCGAATTCCTCACAGAAACAAACAACATGCAGAGTGGGAGACATAGATGGCAAGGTATTTTTTTTAGGCACAAAATTGGACAATCATAGACCCTAGGAGAGAAATGGTAAGTTTAAAATTCATGATGCGAAACTGAAACACCAGCAACATTGATATGGAGTTTTGAAGTGTCGCACTGCAGGAAGAATTTGTGTCAAGGAGACATTCATGAAAAAATTGCAAGTGTGCTTGATATTGCAAGTTGAATGCCAAAATTGCAGTACTTCAGTTCTAATCTATGAAAAGATTTGTGCCAAGAATCCATGATAGACACAGTAGGAACCCACTCTAGCATGGAAATTAAACATGTGGTATTCAAGGTTGTGAAGAGTACTGTGATTGTACAAAATGTATGGAAAACCGTGGAAAAATGGATAAGGAAGCTGG
This sequence comes from Pinus taeda, assembly GCA_000404065.3. NCBI lineage: Eukaryota > Viridiplantae > Streptophyta > Pinopsida > Pinales > Pinaceae > Pinus > Pinus taeda. Next base: position 16,816 of record APFE031621100.1, read on the forward strand.
AGTGGGAAGATGATGCATGCATGTCTATTGACCTGCTAATAGGAGAAGAGAACAATTCATGTGCTATGGATTTTTAGAGTATCTTGGAGGTGAGATTTTGAGGATAATTCTCAATAAAAGGGACACCAAGGAAGCTAGAATTGCATAACTCCCAAAGTAGTTAATCTGAGGTTTTGATACTAACTGATATTAGTACAGTAAAAAACAATGCAAAATACTTACAAATGTGAAAAAAAGAATGTGAATCATAAAATAATATCATTGTAACTATGCATGATGTACACTCTATATTGTATTAGGTATTTATGAAAGCACAAAATTAGTGGAGAGTGATCATCTTTGGCCAAGATTCTCAGGGTCACGAAATAAAAATTAGAGAGTTAGGTAAGTGATCATTGTTGACGAAGTCATACATGATATATTCACAATGAGTTGGGCGGGATACAAAATATAAAAATCCATTTCTATACATATTTGGTTTAAGTACACTAGGAATTAGTGACGAAGTATTATCAGTACCTCCTTCTCTTTCCATTCAAGATTGCCTCCAACAATAAGTTAAACATAGTGGAGATTAAGTTAAAAAATAACAGCAAATGTGTGTCATGGATGTTACTAAAAATTATCCATAACAAAGCTTAACAACTTCTGGTTCAAATGGCAGGAATTATTTAGTCTCATTCACCTTAATTTAACTAACACTAGGAATTGTGAATTGGTTGTAACAACTCCAAACATTTTCAGAGTCATGGGGAGATGTTTTATGTTGATCAATTTTTCCTATGATTGCATTCATAAAGTTGGTGAAAAAATAGATACGGGAGTTGAAGGTACATCTTTTTCAAATGACTATGTATTAGATGAAGGTACATAGCTAAACAAGGGAGATTGTGGAATCCATAAGAAACTCATAATATGCAAGCAATTGAAGGGCTATCGTTGTAAAAAAAATAAAAAACAACCATGCAAAAACAAATTGAACCATTTCACATCCTGCTCACAAACTCAAACTAAACAATTTTTAGACCCGTGCCTTCTGTTAGTGGATATCACAATGAGAGTTTTCAGAACATTAGATACCTCAGTTTCAGTGTCATAAACTTTTGTACTCGAGCATATTTCACTTGCAATCTTTGCAAACCTATCAATGACCTTAGGAGTATCTCGGACAACAGCAGTTCCTTCAGGCTGGAGAATTCTATCCATTTCAATCATCAAATCAACAAGACTATATCTGTAAGCATAAAATCCAAAACCAATGAGTAAGTAACACATGAACTTTAACATGGAACTAAAAATGATGATTGAAGAATGCCTATCACAGAGGAGGAGAGATATCATTCTTTAGACCAAGGTTCATGAATATAAACAATCTAAAGTGATAGGTTCAGGAATCAGAAAGGCACCTGTTTCCACCTCTACTCAGATCTCTTATTAGAGATTCAATGCCAATTGCATGAATAAAATCACATGTTCGAGGGTAAGAAGAGAAGGACTCACACCTGCCAAATCAGATTTCTAATCATAGAATATTCAATGATATTGTAATAATCACCATCCTATTAAAGTTGTGCCCAGAGTCCCCTGATCTCTCTAGAAAATAGTTAAATATCATGTAAATCTGAAGATGCCCTAGTTCCCGGAGCACCTTGATAACCAGACAGTATTCACCATAATGCAAGTACATACTATTCAAATTGTATAGACGTGTTCTTTCTTGCACTCTCCCATCAAAAGATGAAACAAACCAATGAAATCCATGGGAAGCAAATATTCCCATCTTATGATACTTGAGATGTTGTTCCAAGAGCCAACCAAACTTAACTAGAACCTTGATTTCAAATTGAACTCAACGTCCAAGGAAGGCAATTGGAAAGTCAGAAGTTAAAGATGCATTGTTGTAGGAATTTTAAGTACGTGAATTATGCAGATCATAGCAATATAGTTCAAACACTTAACAAAACTCTCAAGGAATATAAACTTACCAGTCATGATAAACTCCAATAAGGCCTCTGTCATAAATCACAGCAAGAGTATTTTTTGTATAAGTAGGAACAACATTCATGGTCCAAACAAGATCTACAATAAGTGCTGTTGCAAAGCCACCAAAACCTGCATTCATATCCATAACATTGCGGACACTTGAAGATCCTAACTTCAGATTCAACACATTCTTATAGTATGTCACTCTCCTTTGCCATCTCCGTGTATGAGCTTTAAATATATCCAAAAAATTCTTTATGTCTACACCATGATGAGGAGGTTCGTTCAACTGGCTTGGCCACTTTGGAAGCTCGATTAAACTGTTCTCTTTCTCTTTCAATGGTGGAAATTGGCTAATACATTCTTTCAATGGTACACACCTGTAAGTGGATTGAAAAATAATGTTAGCCATGAGATCAAAACTCCAAGTTGGTGATATACATTTTTACATAAAAAAAGACAATTTCAACCGCTAGATGGAATAAATTACCATGCCAAGTTGGGATCATAATGTTCATCGCATAAATTAGGTCCAGTTACACTCTTCAACACGAAGCATGAGTTGTTGGAAGGTTTCTTCCAAATTGCAGTGTTGCCATCAATAATAACCAACTCGTAACATAATGTGTGCGCTAAATTCTGCATGTCAGCCCATTCTTTCTCTTGTTTAGGCCACTGCACGGGAGGTCCGGAGATGACAAAGTAGCCTCCTGATCACAACAAATAGTCCATCTCGATCATGTAAGATCCATCTGTTTGACAAAGTATTCGTTCAGTAAATACACCTTTCGTAATTTTTGCGCCATAGTGTGCAAGTACAATGCTTTTAACTTTTTGTTTTCTTTGAGGTGAAAAATTAGATATCATCAATGGTGTCAATTCGAAACGAAATATCACTCAACAACAATATCTTCTCACTAGGTTAGAGATGGAGAAAGATTAATGTAAACAATGAAGGGTACCAAACATCGAGAATAATGAATCAGGTCAAATACATGAGCAGGGAAGGGTAGTCTGTGGGTTCCAAGCATTGCTAGAAACGAAGGTATGCCCTTTTCTAATGCAAACTGTATCTGTGACTTGTGTGAATCCCGGGGAGCAAAAGACATGGTTAACATATCTTCCTTAAGCAGGTATCCTCCAAAGCTGGCAAACTGCATTTAGGGAGTCAAGATTCAATATTGATCAATCAATCAATCAATTGTGATATTCCCTTTGGTAATGGGTCATGGCTCTACTAGTACATTTACAAATTAGATTGCAAAGGTGCTTCCAAAACAATACATTAAGGAGAAGAGAAAGGGAGAAAGTTCAAACCCCACAGCCAACATCCAAAGCTGTCCTGATGGTTCCACCACCTATAGGTAAATATTGTTTCAGCTTTTGAATGTATTATATTGCTCCATCGGGAAACATGGTGCCACCACCTGGAAATATGAAGTAAGGTCCTCCTGCCTTCATCCAGCCCTAATGCCCTTTCCGATCTGCAATATTGTTATGGCGCATATTATTATGCCATATCTACCATGCACGTTTTATGAAACTACAAGATTTAGTAACAGATTTTCAATTAAGCTATTATGTAGTACCCAAGATTGAGTCAAGTCTTTGATGCATGATTTTTGGCAGACAACAAAATGACATCAGGAGATTTTGATCTTGACGAGGGCAGTGCCTCTCTCTGTAAACATTTCTTTCTCTGGTGAAATAGCCACTCCGTCGTGGATCTTCGCAAGGACAATAATCGACGGATTCCAAGGGGTAGGCCTCCACTGCTGCCTCCCCTGATTCAACCACTCTAAGAAAGAGTTCTCTGTGCTCGGGATCTCCATCTCTATCCCTTCCCCCGCTCAGCACCAATGCTTGTCTCCCGAATGCACCTAACGAATCTCTGAGTGGAGTAAATACCCAGAGGAAAAATACAAAGACCGCCAAGAAAAGCAAGCCTGAAACCAAATCCAGAGCGAGGGCAAGTGCAAGGTCTCCACAGTGAGAAGCACCTAGAAGTAGCATAGCTTCGAGCAAGGGCAACCGTTGATCCGTTGGGTCATATCGTATACAAGTCTAATCAATTGGATGGGTAAGATTATTTTCATCGTCTAACACTTAAATCAAAGGCTCAGAAATGTACACGTAACCCAAGAGGAAAGTTGATTTCAAAGGGAAACGCCTTACAACGTAATTACTGAATTAAACTATAAAGAGATTGCATATGTGTACACTATATTATAATTGCCCAACGGGTATAATAAAAAGTAAACAATTTTAAAACTAAACATAAATCACACATCGTTTAACTAAAAACCTAAACGCCATGAAATATAGACCCTGTTTATCTAAAAACCTAAATGCCATGAAATATAGACTTATCTTTTTATTATTATTACAAAGTATGCACAATTGAATCCTTGACTTCCCTTAGCTAATATTCTTCGTTGTTATTAAATGTTATGCGCAATTGAATCCTTGACTTCTCTTACCTAAATTTTTTTGTTATTGGATGGATAAGCTAATTGATCTCTTTTTAAATAGTATATATATCATTTTTCAAAATTTAATTTGTTAATATTCGCGGACATATTTTTTTAATTAATTTAATTAAGTTTTTTAAAGTAACATTATGTACATATGTAGACAATATACAATATATATTAGGAGAAATATTATTTTTTAATATTTTTTAATGTAAGGTTACGAGAGAACATCTCCCTCATATAATTAGGTTGTAGAGAGCCTCTCGGTAAAAAGAAAATGTTATAAAGAAATATTAATTTAATAATTAATTACAATTATAACTATAACCATTAAACATTAATATTATAAGAATTATTACTATGATAGTAATATTAGAATCATTTTAATCATAATTATTAAAATTAAATTAATAGAATAAATAACTATTAAAATATTGTTATAGAAACTAACAAAATTATTAAAAATAAACTAGAATTAATGAGAAAAAAAATAATAAAAATAATAATAATTATTATTAAAATATTAATATTTTTTCTAATAATAAAATTTTTAAATTGTAAAAAAATAATATTAATAGTGATATTAAAAATAATTTTGAATATAAGACTAAAAATTTAATAATAATAATAATAATAATAATAATTCTATTTTATGTAAAATATGAAAAGGGGTTGGGGAAGCATAAAAGAAAAAGAAATAGGAAGGGAAAAGGGAGGCAAGGAATAGCTTGGGGGTGGGTAAAATGATCGGAATGTTTGTGATAAAGTTTTGGATGGTGGGCTGCCAAGATTTATTAAGTTTAAAACCATCTTTTAGGATACAATTGTTAGGGTTCTTTTCAATTTCTATGGCTTCCTTGATTAGAAGGGTAGTGGGTCAGCGAAGGCTTGGATTTCTCACATTGTCAAATCAAATGAGATGCTTGATGTTGCGAGAGTACTTAATAATGGGTGAGGATTTCTCACATTGTCACATTATCAAACCAAATGAGATGCTTGATGTTGTAAGAGTACTTAGTAATGGATGATTTTGAGTATCAGTTATAGATGTTGTCAACCATGTGCTTCTGGATAGAGGCTTTAAACGATCTATCTACTTGGCTTATGTAAAACTTCCCATGGAAGCAAGGGATCTCATAGGCATCGCGGCCGAGCATGAGATCAAATTTGTTTTTTGCAAACCTAAATTGATGAGCGGGGGTGGTCTACGGCAACTAAAAAGTTACTTGAGGGTGGTCTAGAGTCTAAAGGAGGTTTAGATTTTTTTCTTCTATAGAATCTAGAAAATAGGATTAATAACGCTTTGGATGTAAAGAAAATAGGATTAATAACGCTTTGGATGTAAAGAAAAGTTATTTTGGTTAAAAAAAGAGATAGGTTTATTTTGGATATAAAGAAAATAAGAGGTTTCGATTAAATATGATTAATAACACTTTGGATGTAAAAAAAAAGTTTTTTAGTTAAAAAAGGAGATAGGTTATTTTGGCTGTAAAGAAAGGTTAGTTTAGTTAGAGTAGACAAAGGTTATTTTCGTTAGAGTAGAAGACGAAGAATTAATCTCTGGGTTTAAACTTTAAGATGGAGGCAAAGCGGAACGCTTTTCATGGATACTCGATTGTAATTATATGGAAATTAAAACATATAGATTTACATTAACCGAGTTTCTTCTCCCATTAACGAAAAAACCAAAGAAAAATTGTGGAATATAGCTGAGACATTTTTCATCACACGCATATCCTCATTATGATTTTTCTGCAAAGTATCCGGATACGTGAAAAGCACAACTGGAGCCATTAATTTTCATGGAGACACGCGTATGACAGCTATAAAAAAATCCATACGAAGTCATAACGATGTCTCTGGTGCATAGGGATTGGAAAGCAACATAAGTTGACCTGTCCGAATAAAGACGCAATCCGAGTAAAGACGCAAACGGATAAACCATTTGGAGGTATCCACAACGATAATGCGCATGTCGCAGTCGTGCGAGGCGTTATCACAGCGGAATCTTACACAACAACCCTGACCACACAAATTTAATGTTACTTATAATCCCTTGGATCACACTTCAGAAAACGATGGCGTCTTTATCCCCGTTTCTTCTCTAAACTTTCTCGCCGGGTTCCTTTCTTTCTTTTCTCCGAAGACCTACAGGTCGAAAGTTACATGTTTACATTCGACGAACCTGCAATTCCCTATCTCGTCAATACAGAGTCATCGACGACTCTCTATATATTCTCGGCCAGGTCTCATGATTCAGAATAGGGTTTATGCATATAGTGTATTGAGATAAACTCTGTGATAGAACCTGTCAAGAATTGTCAGAAACTCTTTTGGCAATTGAGGGGTATTAGAGAAATATGTTTTTTTTTCAACTAAAGAAATTGTGCTTGGTGTAGGTTTTCAGACATATATAGTTTTGCTGGTGTAGGTTTTCAGACATGTGTAGGTTTCCAGACATATATAGTTTTGCTGGAGATTAGACTATAAGATTTGAAGAAATAGTGTTTGTTGCAGGTTATCAGACATATATAGTCTTGTTCAAGATTGGACACAAGTCTTGTAGCAATCAAAGCTCACCACCGAATTATTAGACCATATCCTTTAAACTCGCTATCAGAAAATGGCGAGGAAAGCTTCTAAAAGGATAAATTCAACGGCACGCTACTGTAATTCTAAAAGATCCATCTCTCGACCGGTGAGGGTAGTCCAAATCTCAAACCCTCGCTGGATACAAACGAGCGCCTCAGAATTTCGTGCTGTCGTTCAGTCCCTCACTGGACGAAAGAGGACGGCCACTACTGGTATTCAATATGAAGAAATAAATTTGTATTCTGAAAATGAGTACTGTCCTCAAATTAAGGTGCCCAAGCTTGAAGATGGATTTCAGAAATTGAATGACAGGAAGGCCCCGGAGCCTGCAATTATTGATGATAACTGCTGCAGCGACGAACGTGATGGCGATATTAGAATATTCGAGGACTTGGAGGGCCTGCCCATCCAAATTCCTCGTTATATGCTTTCGCAACATCTGGTGTTTGATTCAATGGAAAGCCTGGTAGACCCTGCGCATATTGCGTTTGACATAGTCTCTCCATCGATTATTTTATCTGGCTTTGAATGATTGTAGAAAGATATGCTACGTTTTCTGAGGAGTGTTTGACAGTTGCTTTCTCGCAATTTTTAGATCTCCCCAAAAAAGATTACTTCTTAGGGCTTGATTAAACAACTAATTTCTGTATGTGTAAATGAAATTTGGCGGACATACTAACAGATGTGTATCCGTGATCATTTGAAATGATACAGTTTTATAATTTTTTACAATTTTTTAAATGTACAGTTTTGAAATGTAAAGAGGTGAGGTGGATTTTTATTATTTTCAACAATTATATTTATAAAAAGTAGCTAGTGCTATAATTTATATTTATATCATTAATTTATAGTTATTAAAATATTATCATTAATTTATTATAATATTATCACTAAAATATTATAATTTATAGTTATTAAAATATCATTTATAAAAGATGTATGTATGCGAGGCAATTTTTTTACAAAAGCTTACATTTATAGCAGACTTTGGGTTGGTTTGTGATTAGGGAAATCAGAGCAAACACATAAATCTGATTATTTCAAGATGAAAAAATAAAAGGTGAGGCTTTTAGCATCTTAATATAAGATATGAGATTTATATATTTGGCCACATAGATCTTTCTTCTTCAGGAATCTAAGACAAAAAAACATAAATGAAAACTAAAAGTAGGGAACACATGCATACCTAGTTTTGTAAATTAGTTGCTTCGATGGGGATGGGTTCCTTGTTGCTAAAAGAGCAACTGGGATTAGGAGGTCCCATTTTCCATTCAATTCTTGTAACCTTGTGATCCATAGCCATCATAATTTATTAATTTTCATTTAGAGACAAAGTGATGCCTTCTTTGATCAAATTTTGATCTACTAGAACTGTTGCCAAAACAAACTTGAGGTGTCACCATTTGTCAGTTATGTACAGGGATTGATTGTACCTTCCCCTTATATGATTGCAATCAAGAGCCCAATCTTTCATCACAAGGGTCTCCTTGGTGTCTATAAGATTCATTAAAGACTTCCATTTCCACCTTTGTGATTTCTCCTTAAGTTTGTTAAGGGGTCAATCCCTAGTAGTGAGTGGTTGAGCTCTCGGCTTAGTTTTGGGTTTTGGAGCAGCCCCTCTCTTGGTAGTAAGTAACTCCACTCCTAAATCTAGCCCTTTTTTTAGGCATGGCAATCAACCTAAAAGATAAGAGGCTCATGCTAGGCTTGAATGGCCTAATAAGAGAGGAGGATTCCACACAGATCTACCTATCCTTACACATACCTCCTAGTGTTTTAGTTGTCTTGAGGCATAAGATGTTTGCGAGAGAAAAATGTACACCATATTGAGGATTAGGAATAAAGATATATAACTAGATAAACTTAGCATAGCAAGGCTTGAAAGGACTACCTAGTTCCATGGGGGCTTTCCTGGGGGACAATATTGTCTTGCTCACTCTCACTACTAAGAATTATGAATCGTGTCCAACCTATAGAGTGAATTAAATGTCGATAGAACTAAAAAGGCAAGAGGGAGGATGCCAAAGATGACCTAGGAAGAGGAAACATCTTGGTTAGGCTAGCCTGTCCATCCTGATCATGGAGTTGGAAGTCCAACGTCAATAACTGAAATGCCATGGAACTAGGATGGAGAGGAGGTGCTTGCTATAAGTTATACATGGTCGAGAGGAATGACAAGTGTGAAAGTGAGGGCTAGAGTCAAATTGCCAAAGAAACCCAATCTTGTTGTGCTTAATACTAGTCTTTTCTAAGAGTACTCCTACCTCGCATGCTAAGTCTCAAGTGGATGACCACTGACCATTCATCATTGAATTCCATATCATTGATAATAGTGCGCCTTCCATCCAAATCTATGATATTTTTACTATCAGTAATATAAAACCACTACAAATCATGTCAAATTCCCTTCGTGTAAATAACTAGGGTAAACATTAAATGTGGTGCAAGCACATCGAGTAGAGATTTCTAGTGGCCATCTACATAATGTGCATGACTTGAATGAAATCCTATGGTGGTTTGTTTCCATATGCCATTGGTGCATGGCCTAGTAGGGAAGTGGCACCATGCTACCCCCCTACAACCCCCACTTGCCCCACCCTTTTTTCTTACTTGGTAACCAAATATGAGGGATGAATATATTGTTGAATTAGGAGTTGGGATTGTAGCTTGGGAGGGGATTCAGGGATTGACTTCCATGTGGAGAACAACAATTTCATTTGATCATATAAACCACTATTGGCAAGCTTATCTACACTTTTATTTCCTATTCGACAAATATGAGAAGGTATGCCAATAGTGATGAATTGGAGATGATGGGTTTTCAACTGTAGAATGCCTTATGGTCACTAGCATTAGGATAATTTTGATAAACGAGAGCCATTGAGGATTTTAGGCATGATTGAGGTTATGTGTTTTTGTCTCCTTCGACAATGAGTCCAGAATACCCTTGAGCAATTGTTATATTTAACATTTTTTTGAGAAATTATTTTTTTTTCCATTATTGCTATTAAGCCCCATGTATTTAGAGAAGAGATAAAGGGACAAGCCTAGGTGATCTCTGAAAATTCGTCCATTGTTGGGATCATAGAGCACCAAGAGAGATGATGGTGTTTAAAGACACAATTTTTTGTTCCCAGTGGCCACTCAGACCAATTAACATTGTTCTTTCTAATCTTTATAAATCCTACATTAGAGGTGAATACTATGGTAAGAATTGTGGGTTCCCATAAATCTGGAGCCCAAACCCATGGGTAACCTAGCCGAGTCAAGTTTACCTAATCCACCCTAACAATCCCCCTGCCCCCCCATAAACTTGACTTTGGGAGATTGACCTTGTCTCATTCATCAACCATCTCATATGAATTTTCACATTTTCCACCTCAAGCCACGATACCAATACACCTACCACCCTAGTACCTCTCCAAGTGGTCCATGCCACAACTTGACTCCATCTGCTTCTTGCACTCCATGTATTCCTAAGAAATCTCTTAAGGCCTTACAACTATGCATGCTCCTCCACTACAAGTCTCCCTAAATATAGTTATTACAACTTCCTAAGGAAATCCCTACATGGGACAAAAACCCTTAAGGTGTTCACTAATTACACACATGCTCTTTCACAACACTTCAATACTCTTGACTCCATCTCCATTCTTTCCTTTCGCTTGTCCATACCACCTCTCTCATTCACTATATCTTGCTTAATCGTGACTTTTCAACACCACCTGGTCCACGCGATCTCTCAGTAGCAAAGATCATACCTATGATTTCATCTCATTAATGAAACTATCATCTCATTAAATAGTTTCATCAAGCACTTTGTTCACGTCCTTTTACATTACCAATGCCTTTTTTTCCTTTTCCTTTTTCTTTTTTTTTTCATGCTCCAGGTATTTCTACTAGAAAATCTCTTCCACTTTGAAATTCACCAAGCTTTAATATTTACCATTTTGGTTCTTATATTCACTATGCTCTGATACTTACCATTGTGGCTCTTATACTAGTTGTTAGAATCACAAAGTATTGAAAAATATGATGGGGCCTAAAGAAACAATTGCTTGTTTCTAGTGGCCACTAAGAGAAATTCATATTGATTTTTCCATCCTATAAATAGGCTAAATTGAATATGAATACCATGGGAAAACCCATGGGTGCTAATAAAGATGGAGCAGAAAACAAAAGGTAACCTGACATAGTCATAGCACCAATAGAAGTGGTGGTGTCTAAATACACTATTGTTCGATCTTACTCGCCAACAAGAAAAATAATCATGGAGTTCTCCAGCCTTTAAATAGGCTATGTTGGAGATGAATACCACGGGAAAAATAATGGGTGGCTATAAAATTGGAGCCATAAAAACACCAGTAACTTAACTAAGTCAAGTTTTCTCGAACATCCCTAACAGCGATATCCTGCCTAGCGTCGGTTGCCTTTCAAAGCTTTGTATATAATTTTATAGGTAGCCAATATGATATCAAGTTTTGAGACACTAAACATTTTATCAAATTCATAAAATATATAATATTTTAAGGGAAAATTTAATAAAAGCAAATGGGGTTGTCTATATGTGAGACATTTTAGAGTTTTTGGCAGATTCCTTGCTAGAATTTGACAAAACAAAATTGTGGCAAAATCTTGATCTGTGTTGTTTAAATTGGGTTTTTGACTGCATATATAGGTTCAACACCCTCAAAAGGCCCTTGGGAAATTTGATTGTGAAGAGCTCACTTGTCAAACTTGTCATATCAATGAATCCTTGTGGGATTCTAAACAAAATAGATGAGAAAATAAACGAGAAAATTATTTTAAATGTCTCATTTATGGACAACGCAATTTTTTTTATTAATGTATAATTTAAGTGACAATATCAACTTAAAATTGGTTCTAGTTGTAGTTTACCCTTACGGAAACCAAAGTGGCAACAAAAGCGAAGATATTTAGTCTAAAATACAATGAGCTTCAACCATCTACTTAACAAATTCTTGATACTATTGCTAATAAAAAATAAAATTAATTAATAGCACCATTTACATAGTTGTTTAAGGTGCTCCTAACATATGCAAATTTTAAAATTGTTAGAACACTAGAGTGAGACAACCACTCAAACAATAGCCATAAAATAAAATTAAGAGGATGTGGACGCTTGAATGGGACATGTTATTGGACTCGTTAAAGTTCCAAGAGGTTGTGTTGTTCCCACGTGCAAGGAAAATTTTAAGGATGAAAATTTATTTGAAGCTTAAAAAACATTGTGAATCTTATTATATGTAATATGCAAGCATAAAATGTTTGGTGGTATTTTTGTATAAATATTCAAAATTATAATGATTTTATATATTCTCTTTGAATTTTTGATGATTTTTAAGTAAAATATTTTTTTCTTATAAAATGAGCTTCTCGAAATTGTAAGGATGGAAATTTATCACAAGTTTAAAAAACATTGTGAATCTTTCTATCCGTAATATGCAAAATAAAAAAAATGTTTGTTGATATTTTTGTATAAATATTCAAAACTCTAATGATTTTATATAGTCTCCTTAAAGTTTTGATGATTTTTAAAGTAAAATATTTTTTTCTTATAAAATTTGGGTAAATCACTTTTAGAAAAAATGATAACTGGCTAAAGAAATTTATCGTAAGTTCAAACTACATTGTGAATCTTACTATCCTTAATATGGAAAATATAAAAATGTTTGGTGATATTTTTGTATAAATATTCAAAATTCTAATTATTTTATATAGTCTCTTTAAAATTTTGACGATTTTTAAAGTAAAATGTTTTTTCGTTCTAAAATTTGGTTGAATCACTTTTAGAAAAATTGATAACTAGCTAATACATTTTTTAAATAACACAAAAAATTAACCATCTATACATATGAGCTTCTAAAAATTTCCTTTCAGATATACAAAGATGTCTAATCTCCCTTCCAAAAATTTCATTTTCGACATACAAAGATGTCTAAGTTCTCTAATATCTTTTTAAAACTAACATAAAAAAAATTACCCATCTCTAAATATTAGCTTTACAAAATTCCTTTCCAACCTACCAAGACAGCCTCAATGCTAGCTAGCATGATTTTCCAAGGCCATGTAGTTGTCATCTTCGTGGAGATCATGAGTCTGAAGGAAAATTTCCCTATCTTTAGGTAAGACTTTTCCCAATCGCATAATATGATTGAATAATTCAATAGTGCCTAAGTATTGATTTTTTCAGCCATGAGTATAACACCCAATAGGAAATAAAATCCACCACTTTTGCATTGAAAAAATTAGCTTGATTCATTAGGCATTATCAGAGGAACATGAGAGTGGAAAAGGCGGGCATCATTAGGGCTAGGTAGTCACAGGTGGGCACTATCTTTTGAGCCATGTTGACTCTAGTTCCTTTGACAAGGCATGAAAGGTGGAGGCACCCAATTAAAAGAGAGTGAAGTAGAATATAGGTGGGATTGCTACGAATGGATTTCTGCAAATGGATTTCAAACACCAAAATTTGAAATACCTGATTTAATGCTTTAACAAAAAAATTATATATATGGTGAAAGGAAAACGCTGAAAAGAGGAAAACAAGGAGGGGGAACAAAACTCAATAGGGAGGTGGAAACGAATTGCATATATTGTATTGACATAGACTTTGTGACACAACCTATCCAGAATTGTGAAAATCTCTTTTGGTAATTGAGGGCTATCACAAAAATATGGCGGAGCAGGCTTCTACAGGGATAAATTCAATGACAGGATCCCACAATTCTAAAAGGTCCACCTCTCGACCGGTGAGAGTAGTCCAAATCTCAAACCCTTGCTCGATCAAAACGAGCGCCTCATAATTTCATGTTGTCATTCAGTCCCTCACAGGACAAAAGAGGTCAACTGTCACACATCTACTAACTGGTAAAAGTGCATAAAAAAATTATATTTACCACATCCCATAATATTATGTGGTTAATCTCGACAATGACAACGTAACACTTGATACTCATTATTTTGACTTTATATAAATTACAGTATTAATATTCATATTACAAAAACATTTGAAAATGATCATTAGTTTTGGATTACAAGAAGAGAAGGTCATTGTCATGCCAATACATGTGTTATTACAGTACTTTGTTGATTTTTACAAAGTAACATTTGTCCTACCACATATGATTTGAGTAATGAACCTTATACTACTTTGCATATTACACTTGGGTGAATTGTTTAATCTCTATCTGCATTTACTTATCTATTCTTGTGCGTCCATGTCACATTAATGGTTGTAATTAACTTGGCCTAGGTTCTAATGCTCCCTTGCTGGTGATTTTAATATGGTACTACCCTGACTGTAACTCAGGATTTGCTCCAGAATCAACGACGTTGGTGTAGATCTAGAATCGAATGGTTGAGGTGCATACTCGAGGTTCTAAGCCTCCAGATAGGGGTTTTCTGGGTCTCATTTCTTTCTTGCAAGTTGTGATACCAGCGTTTGTTGTGGAGGATACCCTCCTTCTTTTCTCTTCTATGTGAGCTAGGGTTCCGACGCTTGCTGCAGGGCTTCAATTCTTTACACTAGTAATTGGTATTTCCTTATCCAAGGTTGGATACATAATCCCTAAGATTATTCTCCATCTTGTATACAACAATTTAACATTTTGGTTCTTGTTTTATCAGGGTGCGGGCTTCATGTGCCTGCCATCAACTGTGGAAGGTCTCCTCGGTCTAGTCTAGTCCAGGTAGAGACCATTTGAATCTCTTACCTCCATTGTTTTTTCTTTGTTAGTTTTTACAAAGTTTAAGGGTTCTAATGCCTGTCTATTATTGGAGTGGCAGGGTCTTGAAGAGCCATGGTGAAGGCCGGATGGAGCCCTCACTTGGATTCTGGTTTGTGGCAGTCTATGGGTATAATAACCTAAAGGGTCCTTGCTTAGATTAAAGAGTGTATGGGGTGGAACCCCTTTTGATTTTCTAAAAGATGCTCACTATCATGATTGTTTTAGAATTATTTTGACATTCTCGACATTTGGGTCTATAATTTTAAAGAGCTTTTGTGGCCTTTGGCTTTTTGAGTAGTCTTATTTGAAAATAGAGGGTTATGTCGACCTGTAAGAGAGTTTTATCTTGAAGGATTCTAGCGAGGGTTTGGGCTTTTGAACCCTAGCCTCTTGCTCGGCTTGATATCATTATATACATTCATATTTAATGAAATTTGTCATTCTATTTAACTTCTCTCATTTTATTATTATATTGCTATGGGAGGCATCGTCCTCCACTGTACCTCTTCGTGGGTTGATGCTATTTAGAATTTTCCGTTGTGTACATCACTTCATATTGCTAATTCCAGTTCCTATTTTCATTTATACATTTTGCAAAGGGTTGGTTTCTGAAGACAAACGACTTCTCAGTCTTCTGTCCAGAATTCTGTTGGGTTCTTGAATTTGTTTTATTTTGTTTTTATCACTTGTTTATAACAAAATAAATCTGCAATGTATAAAGTCTATTGCGTAGTTAAAAATCTCAGTGTGTATGTGTTTAAGAATGTTAAGAAGAACTAGTAACGAGTATTCCAAAGTATCACTCGGATTTTTGGCAGCACTTAACCTGGCTTGCCCTTTCCGATTTAGGTTTACATTTATATGTTATATGAGATAGTATTAGGGCTTATTTTGTTGCTTGGCCACCTTTTAATTTTGCGGTTTTTTCTTCTTCACTACACATTTACGTGTTTAGTTATCTCTGTACTTGAGGTTGGTAATTGTTTAGATGGTATTTCTCTATTCTATTCGTATCGATACTTAACATTGTTTCAATCTTGTTTGGATTTATCTAGAAAAGAATAGAAGTATACTGACTATAGTCTTGTACTGTGATCATGCTGAAGATTTACTTATCTATGTTGTAATGTTTATATAAATTTCACCTGGCAATAACTCATAGAATTATCTACACAACTCCTAACTATATAATTGTATGCTTATTTAGTAAGCAAATCATATCTATACACATGAATAAGATCTATATGTGTGTGTGTGTGTGTATGTATCAGCATTTAGGATAATATCTAGTAAAGGAAAGAGATTTCTTCTACTTATCTGGGCCATTGTTTCCATATTTTCTTCTATATTAGTCCACAACCAGGATTCTTGCTTCTGGTTTCTTTTCCTCCCAACCTTGAGACTATTATTCTAAATAGTCTCCCCCCGAGCAGTTTCTGTGTTGAGGAACCTCTTCTATGATAACTTCCAGTCTCATCGCTATCTGGTCATAACCAAACATAGTCGTATCAATTTTTCTTGACCCTTCAACACAACTTTTTCCTCCTGATCTTAGAGACCCTTATCCTCTTGATGTTCTTGAATAAATCTCCAAAAAATCAGTTGGAACAAGTAACTATTTCTGAAATTGATTCACAAGTAAAGAAAACGTTTACCGATAACTTTTGTTTTATTACAAAATAATTAAATTCTAGAACAGTAATTTTTATGAAAAAGATAAATAGTTTGTTTTATGTGTAGTAAAAATAAAATATTCACATTATCTAGGGATATCATATTTTCCCGCCCAACATGTAACATTGCCCCAATGTTTTTCCTCTAAAAACAATCCCGAAAAGGTTTCCTTCATAACTTGCCCATCCTCCCAGGTGGCCTCTTCCGGCCCATAATGTTGCCATTGTACTTTAACATGGGTGATAACTCATTTCCGCAGCGTTACTTCTCACCGATCGAGCATACCCTGAGGTTCGACCAGGAAATCGCCTTCCAGTTCGACCTACACATATCAACATAACAATACCAGTAATCATTTAGCTTGTTTAATAAACCGTTAATAAGATAAATTTGTTTAAATATATTTACATGAATGTCTTGCGAACTGATAACATATTTAGGATCATAAATGTGTTTCTTAAGTAAAGAAACATGAAATACATTGTGCACACGAATATGGTTGGGTAAGGTGAGTTGATAAGCTACTGGTCTGATTGGAGCTAAAATTTGGAAGGGCCTGCAAAATCAGGGTGCTAGCTTAGCACATCCCATCCATTGCAAGGTGCTCTTCTTTGATAAAACCCAATTATACACATGGTCACCCACTTGGAATTCCCAGAAGCTTCTCTTCCGATCAGAAAAATTCTTTTTCCGGTCTTGAGTGGCTTTCAAATTAGCTCATACCCTTTTCACTATCCCCTCCATTTCTTCTAACATATCGAACCTAACATAAATTTATCTTTCGGTCCCCTCCAACTTAAGGGTGTCCTGCATTTACGTCTGTACAAAACTTCAAAAGGACTCATCTGTAATGATGTATGGTACCCTTTATTATAAACAATGTAAACTTTGAAACGGGAACTATAAACTCAAAGCGGGAAATCTAGCCCAAAAACCCCAAAAAAACATCAAAAACAGTGTTAAAAACGAAAAGTGTGTATACTGGAACGATGTTTTTTTTTAGGTGCCAATTTTGAACGTGTTTTAAAAATGGCGGTGACTACGAAATTTACTATGAAATTTTCGTGCAAAATATAGCTTCAAAACGAAAGTGATGCTACTGGAATAACGTTTTTTTTTTAGGGTCAATTTTCAAACTTTTTAAAAAATGCTAATAAAACAAATTTTTTATGTCTCAAACAAAGTTAATTTTTAAGGAAAAAACACATTAATGTTTCTGGTAGAATATCATTTTCCTTTCCTAAGTATAAATTTAACATGTTTTCAACCACACCATGCTAGATACAAAAGAAATTGAAATTTTTTCAACTATAAAATTAAAAAACCATGACATTATGAACAAAGTATATCACTCAATGAAATCAAAAGTCTTTATTTGTATACTGAATAAAACATACATTATATGTCTAATTTGATATTGCATTGTAGATATTTAAATAATAAAATTTATCATACTTAAGACATAATCCAACAACATAAAAATGCTTCATAACTTCTCATTTAACAACATATGGAAAACATTAATTTTATTTGAAGATATGATGCATGCATCAGCTATATAATCTGTCTTAAACAATTATTCAAAATCACTCATATTTTCTTGCACACCATCACAATTCTCATCTTCAGATGAGTGACTGGATGCTGACGAAGATGTTCCATATTCTTCTCTTTCATCAACTAGTGCCCCATCTGAGTCCACATGCATGCCCAACATTCCAGGTTTCAAAAGTCTTCTAGATCTATGACTGGTTTTAGCAGACTCCCATGTCAACACTATTCCTTCTCGTAACAACATTTTCAGAATCTCTATCGTCTTGAAGTGAAGAGTTCCTCTCTTTGTTAAATTGAAGTCATAAACAAGTATGCCAACATCCTCCAATTGTAATATGTCTGTGCGGCGGCGATTTATATTTGTACCCTTTCTTTTTCTTTTTCCACCATTTTTTTTGTCAACTAACATCTCTGGCTTATACACACCATTGAATGGGTGTGTATTTGTGGCATACCAATGTACTTCAACACTTGTAACATCCTCATTTTCTGTAAAGACCTTTATAACTTTAGCAACCCAAAATGGATAGCCTTTGGGACCTCCATCTGCTAGCACTGCAATCATGCAACCCTCCTTAATATCATGTACTGAACCCCTATAAAGGTCTTCCATGGATTCACGTTGTGCACGAGATCTTATGGAACCAATATACATCTCTCTTTCCATTGTCTGTGAAGAATTAATAATACCTTGAGTTTGTTGCTGTTCAACAGT
The DNA here is from genome assembly GCA_000404065.3 of Pinus taeda. Lineage (NCBI taxonomy): Eukaryota > Viridiplantae > Streptophyta > Pinopsida > Pinales > Pinaceae > Pinus > Pinus taeda. The sequence goes on from APFE031621100.1 coordinate 35,559, forward strand.
GTTTACTTCCTCTTGTTCATTTGACACATTTTGTGGCCAAATAAATGGATTTTTCAAAGGTATATCTTCATATGTTGTTGTTGAAATGATATCACTTTGATTATTGAAAAATGACTCCCACCAAACTGAATCAGCAATGTCAAAGTACTCATATGTATATCTAATACATTTTTTAATTTATTCTAGGCAATCATAATAATTTATATGTCTATTCTGTCTGCGTGCATTCTGAACTTCACCAACTGATTGTAATAACAATATTTTTGATGCAAATATTGGCGATCTGGAATGAACTTCAAAAATTGCAAACCTGATGACGGTGCCCATTCTGTAGTAGTTGAAAACTTCTTGCCCCATATTAGTGTTTTCCCATCAATTTTTTAATACGAAATTGATGTTGGAAGCTAATATCATTAAGTTGTTCAATACATTTCCCCTCACCATATGATCCTAGAATAAACCTTCGCATGTCAACAGTTTCTTCCAACACTTCAAAAGCAGCCTCTGGCATGTATGATTTCTTAATACATTCAATTAGTGATGGCAAGATCCCAACTTCCTTCCTCCTCAATGTGACTGAAAAACGACTGAACATCTGATCAATATGGTCATGAGTGTGCCCAACAAGAAGGAAACCAACCTTTACCTTTTGAAAAACTCTCAATTCAACAAGCATGTCCAGATACCCAAAAACAACCTGATTTTTGTTTTCACGGCAAGTGTTGTCCAATTGTAGATACAAAACTTCAGGAAGATTACCAGACCAATGAGAAATCACATCATGAATTATGGTTATGGTCAGATTTGCATCATTATGAATATTTGGAGCTGTGAAGTACACCCTTGGCAACATTTTCCCATTGAAGACCATACAATCGACCAAGTGAAACTGAATAAAATTTTCCTCTTGTATATTTTTGGGTGTGCGAACAAAATGTGGTAAAAGTGTTTTCTTCTGGTCCATACCATCAATTATCAAACCCAAATATTTATTTGGATTGTCATAACACTTCTTTCGATGCTTGTAAAACTTCTTCCTTTCATTTGTTTGTTGTTTGCGATGTTCCTGAAGTTCTTTGACAATTAAATCTACACAACATAAAAGAAATTCATCAAGAAATATGTTTTCATAGTTGATGACTATACAATTTTCAAAGTAAAAGTTATGAACACTTACCTCTTTCTGAGTCTTCACATTTGTCCCTTTTTTATTTAAGAGAAGCACATGTACTGCAAATCCCCATCCTTGTCTTCTTAGGAATACGAACATTATTGAATTCTTTCTATTCCATAGCTTCACAAAAATATTGATATGTAATAAATTGGCCATGTTCCTCACACTTTCTGCATATTCTTGTATAAGTTTGTAGATTTCTCGTCTTGAAAAATTATCTGGAAATATATATTGGTCTCTCTATTTGGCATACCACTCTCCATGCTCTAAAAGAAATCTTTCATCCATGACATTGCAGTAATTTGATAAATGGCCCAAACTGTCCTTTATAAACGTACTTCTGAATAAAATGTGGGATCCCTTTTTCCAAATTTTCTTGAATTCTCGAGAGACGAAAATTCCCAATTGAATGAAACATTTTGAAAGCTTTTCTACACAATAATATATTCCTAATATGATAATCATAACCTGACAATGTAGATTGCATGCAGCCAACTAAATATGAGTTTTGCATGCTTTTATTCATTGACAAATATCTCTTCCTACTTTCTAATGCAAATATGAAATCCATACGTTTCAAGCAATTTTTTTGGCAACATTCACTTGAAATGAGAGCAATGATAGAACTTCTTCTCGTCAGATATTCTACTCTACCCCTTGTGTAACTAGAATAGTTTGCATTGATACGAAAAGGTCTGCTCCCACTCCTCGATACAATATTTCTTGGCAACATCTCCATCATTGGATCATCACTGCTGCTCTCATCTTGTTCTTCATCACTGCTACTCTCATAGTCCTTAGAATTAGGAATAAGAGGAGATTGTGATACTCCAATCTCTTTAAAATCATCATCCCGCGCTTCATCACTACTACTCTCATAGTCCTTAGAATCAGGACTAAGAGGAGATTGTGATACTCCAATCTCTTGAAAATCATCATCCCGCGCTTCATCACTGTTGCTCTCATAGTCCTTAGAATCAGGGCTAATAGGACATTGTGATACTCCAATCTTTTGAAAATCATCATCCCGCGCTTCATCACTGCTGCTCTCATAGTTCTTAGAATCAGGTCTAAGAGGACATTGTGATACTCCAATCTTTTGAAAATCATCATCCCGCACTTCATCACTACTACTCTCATAGTCCTTAGAATCAGGACTAAGAGGACATTGAGATACTCCAATCTTTTGAAAATCATCATCCCACGCTTCATCACTGCTGCTCTCATAGTCTTTAGAATCAGGACTAACTGGACACTTTGACACTCCATTCTTTTGAAAATCATCATCCGACGCTTCATCATCGCTGCTCTCATAGTCCTTAGAATTAGGACTAACTGGACACTTTGACACTCCATTCTTTTGAAATTCATTATCACAGTCATCATCATTGCTGCTCTCATAGTCCTTAGAATCAGGACTAACTGGACACTTTGACACTCCATTATTTTGAAAATCATCATCCCGCGCTTCATCACCACTGCTCTCATAGTCCTTAGAATTAGGACTAAGTGGACACCGTGACACTGCATTATTTTGAAATTCGCCATCATGCACGTGAAAACTGCTGCTCTCATAGTCTTCAGAATTAGGACTGAGTGGACATCGTGACCCTCCATTCTTTTGAACTTCACCATCACGCTCTTCAAAACTGCTACTCTCATAGTCCTCAAAATTAGGACTAAGTGGACATCGTGACACTCCATTCTTTTGAACTTCACCATCATGCTCTTCATCACCGCTGCTTTCATAGTCCTTAGAATCGGGACTAAGTGGAAGAATTGACTTTCTATTCATAGTGGAAGAATTCCCGCTATATTCATCAATATGAATAGAGTTGTTACGCGATGAAGATGTTGATGGTGTATAAACCGAAACTTCACCATCAGAACAATCCATCCATTTCAAACAGAAGATGTTGAATGATACAAATGGAGTCTCCTAAGAATATTATATAGCTTAAAGAATGAAATATTCCCTCCAAATTATTCCCTCCAAAAATTTTCGCGAAAATATTTCCCTCCAAAAGTTTGTTAGATATATTTACCTTTATTATTTTATTCTACAATTCATTGAAAAACATAAACTAATTTTTTTTATGAAATCAATCACTGAAATTGAAATTGTAAACTACAACTTCTATATTAATTATTCTAATAGTTAAAGTATATAATATTTACTAAACAACTATTTTTTTTTTTTTAATATATTCTAAAACAAATTAATCCCACATTCAATCCATTGTAAAATAACTCTACAATATTCGTTCTATAATAATTTAAAACAAATTATCGCACATTAATCGTACAAAAAAACATCTTCGTAATTTCACTTATATATTAAATTTCATTATCACTATTACTTACCTCACATCCAGGTTTTCTGAAGTTCGTTGAAAGACGTGATTTTGTGGAGCAGCGGGATTTCTATCAACAACATATTCAATGAAGAATTATCGCAATTGAAAGGTAAGTTCAATTTTTTTTTCAAAAATTTCATATTAAATTAATTTAACGTCAAAGAAGATTTTTTTTTTTAAATTAATAATTTTTCCAAGCCAAAATAACAATTATGTCAATCGTGAGCATGGTGGGCCCAATCAAACTCAATCACCCAATAACCGTGGGTAGGCCGTCGTCGTGCCCCCTTCCCCCAACTCCTCCCCCCCTTCCTTAACGCCGGCCCCATGGGCCCCACCCCCTAACTCCTTCCCCGTGCCCCCTCTCCCTCCACCCCCTT